>JAVSBS010011416.1:26263-38371 GCA_033124195.1 Coracias cyanogaster | reverse complement strand
TGCTGAAAAAAAAAATCAAACAAACAAATTTAAAAAGAGAGTTCATTTTAAGTTAGGACTGAATTACCTACAAAGAAATATGAATGGCTGTGGTTTGTGGCTTAAGCTTAATAAGACATCTGATTGTTTTTTGTCTTTTGTAACTTAGTCCCAGTGCTGAAATAGCTTTTTTTGGTAAACACTGGAATTGCTTTTAAGTAAAAATGTATTTAAATATTGTGTAATGGTAAAATGACTCCTTGGATGACAATCTAGAGAGTCAGTATTTATCTTGTACTAGTAAAATCAAACATACTGAGAGCTTCTAGCAGGGCCATTTCCAGACTCGTTGAGTGTATTTCTATCTATGCTCATGTATCAGCCTAGAGTCAGTGACATGAGGTCCTGAAAGGAAAAAGAATAAAGTTTTACTTGTACAAGTGATAGCTACAGAACTTTTATAGAATTAACCAAATAAGCTTTGAAGGACAAGCCAGAGTGCAGCATTCATGAGAGAAAATGCTTAAAAGAGGGTGAAAATGGAAAACAAAACACAAGGGATACTGATGGCTATGAATATCACTGCTAATTAAGTTGTCTGCCTTTTCCTCTTTTCACTTACTTCTCTTCCATAACTTAAACTTCAAAATTTAGTTTAAACGCTTATTTACTTCTTTTTAACATTGAATAGTCTGACTTCATTGCTCCTATTTTTTTTCCTTGCATTATAAATGGAAATTTAATGAAGTTCTGTGCTTCTTAAACACTTCTTGGTCATATTGCTATCCACTTAGTTGTAAGGAAATGTGAAGAGACGACTATACCAGAAGGTTTTATTCAAGTATCAAAACCCGCAAGTTATGTACACAAGCCAATTAAATGACACTACATGTCCTCAAAGTAGAAAGCACACAGAGTTACATGTAAGTTGATATTTTATTCAGCAAATAAATCAACCTTTACACACTCCATAAAACCAATCAGGTATAACATATTCCATACGGATTAGCAGGTTTCTTCACCCCAGGTATATTAAAAAGCATGTGGAAAGCTACTTTACCACTCTATAAGCTATCACTGAAAGATATTCCTTGGCATTTCACTATCCAATAAAGTGTGTGCACTAGTAATCAGGCACTCATTGCAACTGCTATATATGTAATGTATTCAAGCACTTCCTACTTTCCAGGTCTCCCTTGACTGTGGATTCATGTGATTGTGGGGAACACTTTCCAGCTGAATGAATGGGTAAAGAAGTCCATGAATGTGTAAGACTCACTATGGTGGATCATATGGTTCACCTTTAGAGAACACTGTAGATCACAGACATGTACATTCTATTTACATAAGGAATTGACCAAAAATAAGAATTTCTAGTACATGGGATTTAATTTTCAATTCATTTTTTTTGTCCATGAAGTCTTTATTGTACCTCCAGAGATGCTGCTTATGAATGTCAAATTCCCCAGATGGGTTTAGGGTCCCCAGAGTCACAGGCTCCAGAAAGGGTTGTCAGGACTTCAGGCTGAGGTCTGCCCTGTCATGAGCTTTTGGAAAGCTCTTGAAACACAAGATGTTTTGAATGATAAATATTGGATATAAAAAGCTAGTATTTTCTCACTGAACTGTTGCATTCAAACAGATTGTCCCGTCTTATTATAATGGAAGTTATTTTGGATGCAACTCTGTCCTTTCTTCAGCTGTACAAATAAGCATTCTACCCTTACTCTGCAGCTGGTGAGAGGATGAAAGAGCTCTCACTAGGGTCCTGCGTATAGTTATAAGCCATATCAGACAAAAAGAGGAAGTATTCCTCCACATAAGGCAAGAGACCAATGATTACAGTACAACCTTGGAAAGAAACATGGACGAAGAAGAACACTAGATCTTCTCAGAGCATCGTGATGTGTATTGTCAGAGTTTTTCATGTTATCATCCAAAAAAGAGTTCTACTGCCCCTTCAAATGAAGAAAGATTGATAAATAAACTATGTCTTCAGAGGGACGATGGTGCAGACAGCCTATGGCAAACACCAAAGGCTCTAGTCCAGCTTGGAACTCTCGCTCTCTGAAAGGAGAATTGTCAGGACCTTGAGGGCACCAATGGCCCTGCCTGTTCTCCCCTGGCACCCTCCTCACCCTGCTTATGCCCCATGACCCCACTTCAGCCCAATCCCTGCCCCAGCCACACTGTGGGATGATGGTCTCCAGTTCACACAGCCCTGCCCTGCCCAGCCATGGGCCCCACCGAGCTAGGCTCACCCACAGGCCAATGTCCCAGACCATCTTCAGCCTAGACCTGTCTCCAGGAAGGTGTTGGATGCCCAGGGCTGTGGCTGCACCGTGGCTGGCTGGGGGAATGGGACAGGTCTTGGCTGCCAGTCCCTGCCATTACAAGGAGACCCCAGTGCTTCCAAGGAGCCCCAGGCCCACAGGGAGTCACTGTTGCTTCCTTCTCCTTGACAAAAACATTATTCCTGGCATATTCTTCATGTTCACAAATGGCAGGCAAACAATTCTCAGCAGAGCGTGAGAGTCCTTTAGCAGTGCCAGGCAGACAGTTGATTTTCCAATGTCAAAATGATTGGCACGTACTTGTGACAAAGAGGGGTGGCCACTTTCCAGGGAAGGAGCATAACCCTTTCCCGTATGCGCACCAGCTTCCCATTCACATTGGAGGTACCAGGGTCAAGGAAACAAAGTTTATATGGACATGTCAGCTCATGCAGAAGTTCTGGTGCACCGCTTATCATTTCAAATTTGGTGAAATAATATGATTCCATGTTAATTATTCCATTTCAGGTATTCTGGAGGCTTCATCAGATAAGTCTGTTTAATACATGTTTTTATATGCAGTGTCCTTAGACATTTCAGCAATGACTAGAGAGCCTTCCTTTGCAAAGGTCCACACACTTTTTCCTGTACTAGTAACAACAATGCTGCAGCGGAACCGTTGTTGTCCAATGAACCCGACCGACCAACAGCTCTGACCGTTAACACAAAACTGAACCACAATGTAGACCAGCCAAGTCTCCTGCACTGGCAGGAGCTGAATATTTAATCAGAGAATGTTTTCTAAGAGATTTTTATGCCGTGTGGCCTTAAGGTGGCCAATTTGCCTCTCTATATCCTAGCACTAGAGCTTGAATGCCAGTAAGGTCAGTTCAGGCTCAAGTAAGCAAGACTTGGAAGGTCTGAAGGACAATTTTTCTGCTGTGATTTGATGGGCTGAACTCCAGCGCGTAAGGCTCCCTAATGGTACAGAAAATTACTCCCCTCTCCACATTTCTCTAGCCAGATTGCTGCCTCTTATAGAACATCTTGTTCCAATTCCTAAGACTTTACCAAATGCCACAGCAGTAGGAAGTGAACCGCTTCTGAGTATTTTTCCAAGACTTAGCTCTTAAACTTCTTCGCACAGAAAAGTAAATGAAGATACCAGAGAATCTTCCCAGAGCCAGAAGCAGCTAATGTCAATGTGACATTTGACAAAAGACTTAGACACTTGCATTTTTTTCATTAGCTTCACCTATGCTTTCTTTTAATCTGTTTTTCTTTGAAATACGCTTGTAGCCTCAACCTGGCTGAAGCAGGTTATCCATTAATGTTTGTATTCATTTATTTAAATGCAATGCCAAGAGGATGCAGGGCACATAAGGCAGCAGAACATCACTAGCCTGGCAGCATTCGCAGATCATTCTGTCTAGAGTAATAAAATGGCTTTGTTTCTTCCAGCCTTTACAGAGTGTAGTGTTCTACTTCACACAGAAAAAAAAAGTCAGTCTTTCGGTTTGTGAATAAGTGCCATCCCTCCACAAAGGGCAGCCAGCACCTAGTGGAACATGGAGTTTTACAGCAGGATTTACATGTGCACTTTTGCAATCACAGCAGTACTAGAAAGGAGCTGCTGGGATTAAAGCTATGAATACAGAGGCAGCTAGAGGTGAAGCGGATGAGAAGAAAATAGCATGTAAACATATGACGAGTCAAGATGTAAGAGCATGCTCCCAGGAATGAAAAGGTGCTGTAGGAGAAGAAAAATAGTTTACCCTCTGCCTAAATTACACACACTGTCATGAATTTATCATTCTGTGAGAGCAATCATGCTTCACGGTACTTGCTTGACTCTGAATTTTGGATTCCATTTTGGCATAGAAGTTTGCAATGAATATTTACCAGGTGATTTATATGGACAAGATTGGGTCCCTCTTAAAAAAAAAAAAAAAAAAGAAGCAGCACCTCCTACATACAGGTTTTACTATCTGAAAACATGAACAGGAATTAAAAGAATTGAAAACTGCATGTTTTTCAGACTGAACCTAGTTTGGGTGCCTTATATGTAACTCGATAAACAAACAATAGTCATGCTACTTTAGTCACTGAAAGATAATTAACTTTGCTGAAATGTGTATGCTTCTGCGTTGATGATGTGTTCAATAGGATAGTGAAAGAAGACAGCTCTTGCCCAGCTGCTTAATGTTCAAAACACTTCGGTGCCTGAACGTGGCCAGTGTAATCTATTTCTAGTAGTTTTCAGTCTGAGATGAGCACTACAAATTTTGAGCTCTCTTAAGCTACTCAACCTCCCAGATGAAAAATTGTCCTGTTTTCTCTCTGTGCCATTCTTTCCCAGTCTTGAAAAAAAGGGACAGCTGTGCAAAATGATATCTGGCTGGAGAAAAACTGAAGACATTGAAAGCCTTTTCTGCTACACAGACCTCAATTTCAAGTACTGTACTATTTTCTTCTCCATCGATGGTTTTGCTGCAATAGCACCATGAATTTATTTAGAGGTTTCCAGATTTGCAAGACTGTGAGTGTGCAGTAGCATGGAATTTAGTTTGAAGTGAGCTGGAGGTTCATCACTAGATTAATGATACTTACTGAAAATTCATTAATTACCCTTAAGCTGAACTGAGGTACTACAAAGGTCATTTTTTAAATCACCCCCAAATCTGCCAGATTTTATTAAATTACTGCCTGCACGGCTATGAAACATCAAGGAGTGACTTCTATAGTACAGATGGATTTAATGGATTGGAGCTTGATTTTCACATGTCCATCAGTGATGAAAAGAATATAAGAAAAGAGCTTGTAGAATCCAGACCAATGATCCAGGGGAAAGTGCTGAGGAAGAAAACAAAAGATCAATGCATGGTGGATCATAATAATAAAACATGGTGGCATGTAAGATACTGTAGGGGGGAAAAAAAGCAAAAAGTCATTGTTATTATTTATTTTAATTACACAGACATAGAGCACAAGATAGAGCATTGCAAATACTGTATCTTACAGAAATTTCTGTTTCAGAAGTTCATGGGTATAATGGTTCAGGGAGAGTGATAGTCTTCTCTCATATATAGTTGTTGACTCTAAGCTTGATATAACCAGAAGCCTTCAGATTGAGAGTTTTTCCTGGCATGATGATTTTGGTCATAATAAACTAATTTTATACTACCTTTATTTGATTTTCTATTATATTTATACCAGTGAATACATTTATATTTATGGAATGAGGAATGACTGTGCCAGCCAGGAATAATCTTATTTTTTAACTCTCTTACAGCATACAAATCCATACCACTACACTTTAACACTGGTTGTTGTTCTACACTTTTGAGTTGGTAGTGTTCATGCTCACCTTCTCAAAAACTTCTTTCTTATTATACTGTTCTTATTTCTAAGAGAGCTCGGCACTTTTTTTTCCTCATTGTCAAACTTAATTCTAGTTGAAATACAGAACCTAAAAGAAAGGAAGAACAATTAATATCTCTTTCTACATCCCTTGCTTTTTTCAAGGAGTGCTAAATAAATGATGACATACGACAAGATTTAAAGCCCATCAAGAATCCAAAGCCTTCTGTGGTACTCATAATGTTACAGTTTAAAGGCAAACTGCTCTGACTCTCTAAGTAACCATTTTGAAGCTTCTCAGCTCAAAGATAAATTAGCCTTTTAATTGAAAAGGCAATTTTTATTAAAATATTTTTTGCCAAACCGAAATAGAAGTGGAGGCTTACAAACTGGCCTCTTGTATGAGGAGACATGCCTATGCCTATGCTTGTGCAACTGAAAATAGAGAATAAAATAACTTTTTACAAAGGCTACTATTGTATTTAAAGCATAAAACCAAAAATCCTATGACTTGTTGTCAAGTTTTAGGGCAGGGCCATCCACCAGGTGAATTCAAGGTGCTTTCTATTAACACCTCTCCCTTACCAAAGGGGAAGAGAAAGGGAATGAGGGACAGACACTTATGAATTGGAAAATAAACCTAAAATAACTTTAAAGAAAATAATAATACTAAAATGAAATATATACAAAACCCACCCCCATGGTGGCAATCGCATCACTGTCACCACAGATGCTACGAAGCAGCCACAGAGGAAGTCCCAGACTGAACTCATCTGCAGATGGGAGCCAGATTCAGGAGCTGGATTCTGGAACTGGATTCAGGAAGGCATAGATTGGGATCAAAGGCAGAATGGACAGAGTCCTCCTTGGACACCAGCCATTGAAGAAAAGACTTGCCCCTCATATCCCTCAGCTTTACACTGAATATGATGTATACGGAATGGAATACCCGTTTCCGGGTGGAGGCCAACATTAAAGATGGTTATCTTTTTCACAGGAAAATTTCAACACTTGGCAAAAATAAGTAAGCAACAACTGATTTGATGGAAATTTCTCAGCCTTCATCAGTTTATGACACAATCACAGAATGGCTAAGGTTGGGAGGCAACTCTGGAGATCATCTAGTCCACCCACCTTGCTCAAGCAGGGACGCCTACCTCAGGTTGCTCAAGGCCATGTCCAATCAGGTTTTCATTGTTTCCAAGGATGGAGACACCACAGCTTCTCTGGATAACCTGCTCCAGTATTCAATCACCCTCACAGGAAAAAAGCTTTTCCATATGTTTAAGTGCAATTTCCTGTGTTTCAATTTGCACCCACTGCCTCTGGTCCTGTCACTGTGCACTGCTGAGACATGCCTGATTCCATCATCTTTACTCCCCACTGCCATCAAGTATTTAGATGCTAAGATCCCCCTGAGTCTTCTTGTCTCCAGGCTGAACGGTCCCAGCTCTCAGTCTCTCCTTGTGTGACAGATGTTCCAAGCCCCTAGTCATCTTTGTGACACTGTGCAGGAGCACATTGCTGGCTCATACCAGCAATCAATGCTTTTCAGCTTGTCCTGGTGTCTGGGGATATTCCTTCCCAAGGGAAGCACTTGACATTTCCTTTTGCTGAACTTCATGAAGTTCCTGTCTGCCCAGTTCTCCAACCTGTCAAGGTTCCCGTGAATATCAACAAAACCTTCCAGTATATCAGCCACTCCTCACAGTTTTATTATTTGCAAATGTGCTGAGGGTAATCAATGAAGATATTAAACGCTACTGGCCACAGTATCAGCCCTTGTGACAAACCACTAGTAACAGGCCTCCAGGTGGACTTTGTGTCTTTGATCACAACCCTTTGAGTCAACAGTTCAGGCTTCAATCCACCTCACTGTTCTTTTATCTAGTCCATTCTTCATTATTTTTTCCAGATGAGAAAGTATGAAAGCCTTACAAAAGTCAATATAAACAACATCTACAGCTCTCCACTGAGCAAGACAATCTCATTATAGAAGCCTTCCAGGTTGTTGGGTTGTGATTTCCCCTTCAAAAATCTGTGCTGGCTTCTCCCAGCCACACTTCTGTGATGTGAAGCTGACCAGCCTGCACTTCTCTAGACCCTCTTTCTTGCCCTTTTGGAATAAAGCAGTGACATTCGCTTACTGTTATTCCTCAGGAGTCTCCCCACTGCCTCCTCACCTCCTATTACCATCATCTGTCACCTAGTTAGAAAGTCTCCAAATTTACTAAGAACTCTTACTAAGAACTTTGCAATAAATACTAAAAAACCAACCAAACACACACATGAAAAGAACCAACCCTGGGGTGATTTGTGTAGAATGTTTGTTCGTGCGAATAATGATACATGTATTAAATTGTGTTTGATTAAGTTGCAGTCCATTTTAGAAGACAACATATAACTGGGTGTCATTGTTTCTTGAAAGACACCTTTGCATTTAACCAGCAACTACTTAACATTATTCAGTAAAATGCAAACCAGAAGAAACATAAAAGCAATCAGAAGTTGGTATAGAATAAGGAATTCTATACAACAGTTGCGTGATTCCTTTAATGAGGTAAACAGTACAATAAATACAATTGTACTTTCAATGTAGGACAACTCATTGTCCAATTTTTAAACCCATTTAGACTTGGACATTTATATATATCTGTGTAAGTTATGCAGGTCTTCCTTACTGATTCTGTATTAATTGACAAAGCATCTTGGAAATACCCATGAGAAGAAATAAATTGAAAAACAAAGAGAAAATAAATTAAGAGGCAGAATCATAGATGATTGAAAGTTCAATAATGTGAAGGAGATTAAACCTCGAAAAGACTGTGAATAGGGAATCACGAATAGAAACAGAATCAGAGTTCAATGCATCATCTTTACTATATGTCTACTGAACTTCAGGTTTTTATCTCAATTTTGCATGTAAAAGAGAACATGGGGAATTACTGCAAAATATCACCCATTTTAAAAGCAGCTGCAGATTCCTTGTAGCTTGCATTATTTATTAATTCCTGAAAACTGTGTTTTGGTTTTTATTCCAGTGATTCTTTCCCCCGCATGCTTCAGAAGTCAGTAAAATAAATGTAATCTTTTCTTCTTCATGGGAAGACATCACTGGCTGCATATGATTTCTGGAGACTAGAAAAATTGTAAGAAAGATCTGTTTCCACAATCTGCTTTTTAACTCATAGGTAGAACACAGGTGAAACAGTTCCAGGGCGGCCATAAGCATTTATATTACACAAAATGAAGAACTGATAATTGTTAGTGGTGAAAATGAAAACACTATTATGCACGTGAGCCAGTGTTTATGAAGAGACCACTACTTGCAAAGTTACTAATTAGATCTCTGAGCTTTGTTTCAGTCCTACTTTAGGCAACCCTTGGTGTCTAATGTATGTGGATGAAAATGTCCTTTCTATAATCAAATGACTATGAGAACAATTATTTAATGAATACTATTCCCTATCATTTCTAATACGTTTTTTCCCTTCGTGTCACTTGTACCAGGATTTATGGAGAAGAAGGTTATGGGATAACTATTTCTCCTCTCTCTGGATATTTTCCCCTGTTGGTGATCCTATAACTGAGGAGTTCAAGAATAATTCTACTTTCTTAGAGTAGAATATAGATCTAGAAGAGGCAGTTCTTCTGAGTTTGTGACCAGTGTAAAATATTACATGGGCTATGTATGACAACAAGGGACTGAATTTTATGATTTCCAAATGTTCATTCCAGTCATGCCCTTATACGACCAATTCACAATTAGTGTTATCACAGTTCCTAACTTAGCACTGCTCAAGTGAATCTTTTAATGACAGAACTGAGTTCCTGGATTTCTCTGGGTTTGGAGTCTCAAGGCCCAATTGATCTTATTTTGATGCAGCTTAATTAATAGCTTTCCTACCATTTTAATTGTATGTACCTATCTCAATTTTGGACCTTCACTCAGTATATGCGACAGCAGATGTTTACCATTATCTGCTTCAAAGATGACTTACTAATTCCCCAAAGATTCTAAGCATGTAAAAAATCCAACAAACACAACATCCTACATGTACGTTTGTCCCTGGCAAGTTCCATTCAGCTCAGCAACTTCCTGTTTTGGCCATGACCACTTGCCTCTGTCACTTTGTGACTTTATCTGCTGCATTCTCACTGACACATTGGGCATTGTCAGATCATTAACATCCTCCTTTATTCCAAAACTGAGTTTTCAGAGCAATGAATCATGACATAGAAATGGAGTCAAAGAATAATTTTACCTCTCCCATACTGATGGTCCAGCCTCTTTCTCCTTGGAGAGTCCTGCATTTGACAGTTTGTCACACCCCCCTTTAGAAGGTTCATCCTGATTTAATTATTGAGAATCAAGCAGTTTAACATGATGCAACTTTAGAGCGTGCATTAAGAAAAGAAAAGGGGTTGGGGGGAGGGGGTTAGCAGAGAAAAGGCAACTTCAGAAAAGATGAAAATATTTCTGCTTGGGGTAATTATCCTATGAAGACTTAGCACAGCTTTATCTGTGAATGTGTCAGGTTTATGATACGTGCAATTCACTGTTTAACTACTAAATTGATAGATATTGACTTACTGATACTGATTAGCTAATGTATATTAGCTTAATTTATAGTCTGACCGTAGTATAAGATTTTAAAAATATATATCTGTACAGTTAGACTGTGACCAAAATCACAATGTTAATACTACTAATAATGATACTGATATATTTAACAGACTGTTGAATGGGGAAGAGCTTCTTATTTCTGCGAGATGTTATTATCACGTTATTGCCTATACCTGGAGAAGTCTTAATGGTATGTTAATCTTGCAGATCTGTTTCACTATTAAACACAGATCTAAAAATCCTAACTATAGTTCGAAATAATGGGCTTCATAAAATGAAACTTCATTTTTATCAACAGAGATCCTCCTGGGTTCATTACAACTGACAGATAGTATACAGAGAGTGTTAGAGGACTTGGCAATTTAATCTCAAGAAAGACGGAAGGGTTCTGATAAGTTCAAAAGGGAGAGTTTTGACTTTATGGGGAACAGACCCATAATTTAGGAAATAGATGGAAACACTTTACTGCAAAGTGTAGCGTGAATGAATGGCTGGATCTAAACCATTTGCTCTCTTGTACCTCTTGTACTTCTCTGGAATACAAGTCTGCTACCACAAACGGTCGCTAAAGTGGAGTAGCCACACTATTAGATAATGCTTTATCACTGCACTTTCAAGAGTGACTGGCAAAAAGAAGAAGGGTTATTGCTACCATTACAAGGCAGCAAACACTTAAACAAAATGTTATTAAACCAGCTGAATTTTACTAGTTGATAAGAACATATCTGGATTATTAGGAGTCATACGATAAATTGAGCAGACTTTTAAGTGTTTGATTTCAAATTAATTTCACTTTGTAGACATTTCTTTCCTTTTCCAAAAAGCTGTTGATTTCTTTTATTTTGATAGAAAAGTAGTTGCTTGGTATTTGAGACATGTCAGCAAGCATGTTGTACAAGCTGCCGAGCTTGTTTTCTACAACTCTATTATTTTTTTCTACAAGCTCTTGTTTTCTAAAACTCTAGCTTTGATTTTCCACATTTTCAAACACTGTGATCAATAAATAAAGATTATTAGTTCATCTTTCAAGGACTATTTTTAAATATTAAACTTGAAAAATTACAGAAAAACAATTCCAAGCTTTTCTGAAAATCAGTAATTACTCCGAATTCAGTTGTCTATAAGAATCCTTACAACTGTGCAGAGTTTTAGCTTTTGTAAGAAGATTTCTATAGCAAAAGAAATGAAAATGCATAGAAATACCAAAACCATCTGAAAGAGGAAACAGAATATGCAAAACAGTATGCCTTTTGATTGTGACAGACAAAATACTTAATATAAATAACCTGCTTCCAAAGCCAAACGTCAATTAAAATCCTTCTGTAGCTAAAATGACTCACTATTCCCTAATTCTCAGATACATCTTGGAATTCTTGGAAAAGCTGAGCTCTGTGGGCTCTGTCTTCTGTACCTATGTGACATGGCTCAGTTCTCATGTGGGATACACTTACTGCCTAGGACAGAAATATATAAGACAGGGTGGTGTGGTGTGCTGCAGTATTTAGTATCTTTCAGGTATTATGCTATCATACTGTAATTTGAGGTATAAATTGAGAGAGGAAGGAGATAAGCTTTCCTATAGAATCATAGAATGTTAGGGGTGGGAAAGGGCCTCTGGAGATCATCGAGTCCAGGTCTCTCAACCTTTCCTCATCAGACAGCTGTTCCAGTCCCTTAATCATCCTCACAGCCCTATGTTGGACTCTCTCCAGTAGATCTCTGTCCCTCTTGCACTGGGGAGCCCAGAACTGAATGCAGGACTCCAGGTGAGGTGTCACTAGGGCAGAGTAGAGGGGAGGAGGACCTCCCTCCATCTGCTGGACACACTCTTCTTCATGCACCCCAGGAGACCATTGGCTTTCTTGGCCA
>JAVSBS010011416.1:13308-26163 GCA_033124195.1 Coracias cyanogaster | reverse complement strand
TTCCTGTGAGGGTGACAGAGCACTTGAACAGGCTGCCCAGAGAGGCTGTGGAGTCTCCTTCTCTGGAGACTTTCAAGACCTTTCTGGATGTACTCCTGTATAACCTGCCCTAGGTGAACATGCTTTGCCAGGGTGGTTGGACTAGATGATATCTAGAGGTCCCTTCCAATCTGTCATTCTGTGATTCTGTGATCACTTATCTCTGTTGTTCTGTGTAAGGAAGTAGAAAAGTTCCTTTCCTTTCAGCAGCTACCATCAAGCAATATAGGACCAGAGAGATAAAGCTGGAGGTCAATAAATTACAGGTTGTCTGACTTCTACAGGAATATTTACTCATGTAAACAATGCCATATCCCAGTCCCATTTCTTCTTTTACAAAGTAGTACAGCAGAATGGACAGAAGAGCATGCTTTAAAAGCTGCAGTGTTTTAGGGTTTTTCTTTTGCTTTTAAAGCATGCGTCATCACACAGCGCAGAGGTATTGTGCTAAACACAGACATTAATCCACCTTTGTCAACATACTCATATTCCAATATCAAAGGCTGGAGCTGTAAGCCTACCCTACCATCTGATCCTCAACAAACCATCAGGAAGCAGAATGAACATAAACTGGTTCAACTATAGCAAAGGAAGAGTTAAAAAATATTAACAGAGATTTGTTTCTTTATCAGGTGAAAAGCGCAGTGTTATGACTCTGCCTTTAAATGTCATTTTTATGTCTGAAAGGGTAAAAAGAAATTAAAATTGTTGGGATTTCTTATCCTTTATGTGAATTAATTTCTTTGAGCTTTGGTTTTTTTGCAGTGATTTGTCGCTCTTGGACTTGCACTGTGTTCTGGTGCTAGCACTGCTGAGAAAATCTCTCTCGTATGCTTATAATAAACAGGCTCAAATTCCCTGTAATGTGACACTTACCATTATTTCCCCCTTTACCAACTGAAAGTGGGAACATTAATACATTTAAGGCAGGCTAAGGAGAACTGCTGGTAGCTTAAATGCCTTTAGATCAAACCCTTCCCCCACATTTCCCCACATCAAATATTATTCCTGCAGCTGAGTTAGATGAAGAACTATTCTTGTTCCTATTACATGGATATCTAGCGGTAGTGAGCTCAGGGCCCACTGTTCTAATCCTGTGAGATTTATAAACCAGGAGAGAAACTCCTCTCAAGAAACAGTGGCTGAAGCTAGATCTATTCAAGCTGGAGATAAGACATATATTTTTCACCAAAAGCTCTCAGGTAAGATAGAGTCCACATCCTATAGTCTTTCCAAAAAGCTCAGTCCCTTTACAAAAGATGCTGCTGTTTATTCAAGTCTCAGTTGTTAGGCTAAATACAGGAATAATGAATGAAATTTTATGCATCCAAGCATATCAGATATGATATACTATTTGAGCCTCTGGCCTTAACATTTCTGAATGTAGGTAGTGGACTGTAGAGTGAGGTTATTATTTCACAGATAAGGAAGAAAGACTAAGGAGACACCATGTTACAGATATTTTGTTTGAATACAACCAATTCCTTTTTTTTTAAATTTTTTTTTTTTTGCTATGTAACAGATTTTCAATTCACCTTTTAACAATGCATACATACAGCATTTGGGTGTAGAGAGGTCACCTGCATGTCTGCTTTTACGGCTTTTCATCTCTCTGGTATTTGAGCATGGCATCTGCTATGTAATGTATAAGGAAGGAAGCTGAACTGCCATGTCTCTGATTTCACCCTTGCTCTTTGTCTTCCCGAATATCTTGTGATTGGTGCTTACTGTCACATCATTACTGTCTGACTTCTCCTTCCTGTAGCAGTAGGATCTCATTCGTTTGTCCATTTCATCTACACTGTAGCAAATATTTTTTCTGTGCTCATTCCTTTTTCATAAGAATTAGTGTCAACATTCCTCCCGGAAAAGAAGCATAATGCTCATGCAGAATTGCTCCTGCTGTGTTGAAGATAAGTTTACAATAATCATTGGAGGGTTGAGTTCAGGTATTTAAAAACCACGTGCATAAGTTCTGGCCTCCATCCCCACAATCACTGCCAATATACTAAGAGCAGTCAGCATTTGCAGACAAGCAGCTGTCCAGCAGATAACATGACACCCTCTGGGTAGCAATTGCCACCAGGGATATTACAAGTTGGAACCAGCATTTCCACACAGGCCAGGAAGCTAAAGTCTTACAAACTCCTTCACGCATTTTCCTCCGCTGTATTTTTTTAAATTAACGCACAGACACAAGGCAATTCTATTGTTCCTGCTACCATACGCTTTGCTGTTTCTATGAATCATTTAGTGTATGGCTACAACTACTCCCCGCAGGTGTACAACTGATCTATTTTGACCCTAATTGGCTTAGAAAGTCTGGCAGGATCACAGCATTGTATCAACTAACTGTTTGCTTACTCTGTGTTACTATATTGGATTGTGGCATGGAGCAAAAACTAATCGGTGTAAGATTTTATTGTTCAGGTACTTTAAAAAAAAGCGTAATGAGAGAGAGTAGCAACACATAGTCTAATTTCAGACAATGCCCCAGATGGATCCTGATCGACCCAATTAACTGAAGGACCTAATTTGGGAGCATAATGCTGTAGGCACTGGCTGTTGTCAGAGGACAGAGACAAGCATCTCTATTGTGGATTGAGACCATCTTAATTCTGAATTATTCTGTGGAGGCTTTTCTCTCTCCTTAACTGTTAAGTATGCTTGTGCTTCCTACTTAAGTACCTCTGTTAGGTACATAAACATAGGTGAAATGAATCAGAGCTTAAGCAGAGGTGACAAATTCAATGGAAATAACTGTGTGAAGAAAGAATAAATGCAGTAGAACTGTGGCTTCTGTTTTACGTATAGCTAATCCTGAATCTATTGATGATGCCTGAGATACGAATTTTCCAATGTTCTCCTCACTGTGTCCTCACTGAGCTCAATTTAACCATCCACAAGACTGGCTTTCTAGGTATTTCAGCAAAAATTAGTCATCATTTCCTTTTTTTGTTGTTGGTTTTTTTGTTTGTTTAGTTTTTTTGTCAGAAAATATCCCTGCATGAGAAGAGAAAATGCCAGACTTAAGGTTGTTTTATTATACGGGTCAGTTCTTTGGCTACCCAGACAGGAAAAACACAAATGGGAATAAGTCTCAAATTTTTGCTCTTACGTAGGTTGTCAGGACTCAGCATTTTTGTGCAAGCCAGAATCATCTTCATGAGCATTGGCTTCAGTTTAGGAAATCAGACAGGATCACGCACCAGGAGCTCAGGTCTTAATGGTGGCTAATCCATGCAGAGACCATCCTCCATGAAGAGTATGACCCAAGACATAGACTGATAAAGAAGCCAACTGATGGTCATATTCTTTGGGGGCAAATAGGAACCCTGTTAGTTAGGAAGGCAAGAGGGAAAATTTACATAAAAGAGAACAGTTTCTGTGTGAGTGGGAAGACTGCAGATATTTGAAGGACAAATTTCTGTCACAAAATACTGATTTTATACTGGTTGTTCCACTAACCTGGATTCCTTATGCTATGCTCACACATATCAGACTCATAAATGGAGTAGATGTGCTAAGATGGTTTGGGGTCCAAAGATGCAAGTGTTGTTTATTCTCCCACCTTTAAAACTGTTTTCACTTAACTACATACTTATGTTACTTAACACTTTAATTTTAAGGCTGTTTGAACACTTTGAGGACCAGTTCCATTTAATTGGGAATGAGTTTGTACCTCTAAAAGTTCAAATGGGATGAATGACAGCATTTTAAAATGGCTGGAAGTTGCTTCCTTGAAAAGCCATATTTTCATCTCTTTCATCAAGAGCAATTAATACTAGTGAGAAGCTTGAGAAGTGACTCATTTTGAGTTAGGGTACCAAGAGCTCTTTTATTACATAACTACACATTATGGCAAGATGCTTTATTTTTAACTCAGTGCTGTGATAAGAGCCAGGATACCTTAATTTCACATCCCTTCCTTCTTCTACCTTGATCTGTGGAAGAAAATCCAGAACCATAGGGTAGGCCAGATGTAGGCCAGAAGCAGCAGGCTACCTCTGAAAGCCTCCACATAGCTATTTTGACAGGTTACAGTGAGAGTCTTCCCTAACTCAGGGTTCTCAGGGAGAATCTCACCACTTGTGTTAGGGTGAAAGACCATTCTGAGTGTCTGTGCGTTGGGTGGGAAGCTGCTTTGAAGCAGGAATCTCAGTATACGTAACATGAGGAACGTGTCTAAATAGATGTCATACTCGAAGCTTCTTAGTAGATTCCTATGTGCTCTCACACTTCAGCTTTCTACTTTGAGGTTAGCATCTGGTTAGTTCTTTTAGGAGCATTATGGCTGCCATTAGCTACAGATATCATTTGCTTTCCTTTTCATTACAAGGAAACAAATCTTTCTCTGCAGTTTGCATGTGGTTTGCCAAGTCTATTTATCTGTCAGCTAAAAGCAGATCCAAGACCACACGCAAAAGCAGAGCCTATAAACACAAAGAATATCATGAGGCTGTGTAATCAAACACTGCCCCACGATGTTCACGTAGCAGATGGCTTAAAAAAAAAAGACAAGACCATAACCAAAACCACAAACAAACAAAAAACCCCAACCCAAAGGATTTCAGCACTCGGTGGTTTCCTGAGTTGAAATATTTGACTTTACGACTTCAAAGTTCTTTCAGTGTGTTTAGGCGTGTGTGTAGTGTGGAAGAAAGATGCTACATAAATATAGATTATCCTATAAACACACTGAATACGGTAAAACAAATGGAAGTTTATGCAAAGCCGTCTTTAACAGAACGCTTTTACAGTTCACATAAAACATGAAACCCTATATTTGGATACAAAGCATGTTCTGCTGCAAGTTACACTGTAATTTAGGCAGAACATAATTTCGAGATTTACAATTAGGAAATCTATTATAGCCTCAAGTACTGAATCTCAAAAATAAGTTTTCTGTGATGAAATGAAAGTGATTTAACACCATTGATCATGTGGTATAAAATGCATTCAGTTGGCTTTTGATAGGCAAAGATATAATTAAAGGAAATTATATACAATCTTTCATTTAATACATCTATATATGCACACACACAATAGGCAGCCTGATAACTCTAACTTCGAGCTATTGCAATAAAATTATGGCAGAAATAACTTCTTATTTAACACACAATAAAGAGACTTTCTGCTTACACAGTGGTTTCATTCCAAAACCTTTCTAAACTGTGCCAGGCAGCGCTCCTCTTTTAGATACTGTGAAATATGTTAAGGATTTTGTAAGACACAGTGAGGCTTGAGGGAAGAAGCAAGCGACCACCCCAAAGGAATGTCAGAAGTTGTGGCAGAGCCAAGGAGAAGGAAAGTAGCTGAATAGATCCTAAAGGCACAGGGAGCATCAAACATCTGTCTGGTCACATCTATCCATCAAATTTACCCCCAACACACAATCCTCTGACTCACTCTTAAATGCTTCCAATGACAAGACTTCAACAAACTCCCTAGAAAGCCTTCCTTGTTCTACCAGTTAATTATTCAATCAATTAATGATACCGGTATTGGCTTTTGCGACTCATTTAGTGATTGGTATTATATTGTTGTTCGTCTGGCTGCTTAATTTTACTGGAAAATGCTCCAGATTTGATGGTCTCCATTGGGTAGTGGCTGAGTTCAGGTTTTCAAACCATTGTGCACCCTTCATGTGACAACTGCTGTTAGACTGTGGTCCTCTGTAGTTTGCTTATGACAGTGCCAAATGGGACTGTGTGAAAATGCTTACTAATGTCAAGATATATCAAATCTATAGCTTCTCCCCTGTCCACTAGGCAATTACCCTGTCACAGAAAGAACTTGGATTGATTCGATAGGACTTTTTTTTTTCTTGACAAATCCGTGTCAGCTGTTGCCTATCACCTTATCTGCAGGGTGCATCCAAACTAATTAACAAGCTGTTCCAGAATGTTTCTGGTATTGAGGTTAAGCTGATGGACCTAGGTCTTCTCTCTTACCCTTTTTAAAAATAGGTACAATGTCTATCCTTGTTCATTCTTTAGGGAATTCACCTGTTTTTCATATGTTTTTAATCACCAATGTCTCCTAGATTTTGTCTGCTTCTTTCAGTATATAACTTGAACACATATAACTTACCTTAATATTAACTGGTTTAAGTACATGCCTGTAATTAATATTTCCAAATCAAGATTAAAAAAAAAAAAACAGAACAAATCTGAGTTTAGATTTAAAAATCCACATGTAAATTTTCATATAAATTTAACAGCCATAGTACATAATATCTTTCAGAAATCATTAAATGCTCTTAACACTGCATTTAAATAGCATTCAGTTGTCTAACTGTTAAGGAAAGTCAAATCTGGAAGACTTGAAGACCCAGGGGATTGCTCCTCTCTCGACTGTTTGTTCCTGCTCCCAAAGCATATGTGCTGCCAGCAGCAAGGCTAAGAATGTATTGTAAAGATGCAGATACACACAATATGCACAAACTCTTCTATAATTCACAGGCACGCATCCAGCCATACAGATCGACGTAGAGGGAGAGAGAATAATGCCTTTACTGGCAGCCATAAACGCATCATTAGCACTTTCATCGCTCTGAACAGCACTGAGGCCTGATCCTGTGCCTTCTTTTTAGGTGATCAGGATTAGAGTTCACTTCAAACGTATAGGTGCCTTCACTCTCCCAACTCATGGGCACTGGGATATCTGCAGGTTCCCTGAGCCCTGGCTCTGTGGGTATGTCCGGAAGAAACACCTAGACACAGTTCCAACCTTGGTTCTGGCCAGATTCAGTCTCCTGCTCACAGCTAGTCCTGTGTGAGGCTCACTAGCAAATCACACACGGTAGAGAGCAATATCACAGAGAGAAGTGACAGGAACAGTTTAACAAGACAGGATAGACGGCAGCAACTAGATGCAGGGCTTCACCAGGGTTCGCGTAGCAAGGTTTTGGTAGGGGTTGGGGGGCTAAAAGTGGGGCTTCTGTGAGAAGCTATTAGGAGGTTCACCCATGTTCTATAGAGCCCATGTCAGCTGACTCCAAGATGGATTTGCCGCTGGCCAAGGCCAAGTCCATCAGCTACAGTGGTAGTACCTCTGTGATAATATCACAGAAACACAGAATTAGAGAATGGTAGGGGTTGAAAGGGACCTCTAGAGATCATCCAGTCCAATCCCTCTGCCAAAGCAGGTAAGATATTTAACAAGGGAAAAAAAAACCCAAAACCCACTGCATAACAGCAGTAGGAAGAGAACAGTGATATGGGAGAGAAACAACCCTGCAGGCACCAAGACCAGTGAAAAAGGAAGGGAAAGAGGTGCTCCGGGTGCCAGAGATTCCCCTGCAGCCCATGGTGAAGACCATGGTGAGGCAGGCTGTACCCCTGCAGCCCATGACAGTTAATAGTGTAGCAGATATACACCAGCAGCCCGTGGAGGACCCCATTCCAGAGCTGGTGGATCTGCCTGAAGGAGGCTGTGACATTGTGGGAAGCCTGCAGGCTTCTAGTAGGATCTGTGGAGGGAGGAGCCAACACTGGAGCAGATTTGCTGGCAGGACTTGTGACCTTGTGGGGGACCCATGCCGGAGCATTCTGTTCCTGAAGGACTACAGTCTGTAGGAAGCATCCACGCTGGAGAAGTGAATGGTGGACTGTCTCCTATGGGAGGGACTCCACTCTGGAGCAGGGGAAGAGTGAGAGGAGGAAGGAGCGTCAGAGGCAACATGTGAGGTAGTGACCACAATCTCCATTCCCTGTCCCCCTGTGCTGCTTGTGCGGGAGGAGCTAGAGACACCGGGAGTGAAGTTGAGCCTGGGAAGAAGTGGGACTGGGGTGGGAAGGTGCTTTAAGATTTGGTTTTATTTCTCATTACCCTACTCTGATTTGATCAGCAATAAAATGAATTAATTCTCCTAAGCTGAGCCTGTTTTGCCTGTGATGGTGTCTGGTGGGTGATCTCTCCCTGTTCTTATCTCCACCCATAAGCTTTTCGTTATATTTTTTCTCCCCCTGTTCAGCTGAGGAGGGGGAGCGACAGAGTGACTTCGTGGGGAACCTGGTGTCCAACCAAGGTCAGCCCACCACAGCCAGATGTGCCTACATGGGACTGGCCTCTTTTATCCTTTCCTTCCCATTTTCTCACACGCGCTTTGGATAGATTTTCCCACCCAAATTGATCTTTTCCTTTCCCTACCTTCAGCGCCTCCCCTAGCCTCCCATAAAAAGTTTCACATTTCCATAATTCCCTTTGAATGTACCACGATCCTTATCTTTCCTATGAGACTCATGACAATCTTGTTTCCTGCCTGTTATCTGTTTCTGAACCCTCTGAGGATATGCCCCAGTGGTCCCTTTAGCAACCTCTGGGCTCTGGCCTCTGGTATTGTGTCTGTTATCTCCCATTTGCTAAAGTTTCTGTATCTAGGTATTTTATTTATTATTTTTCCTCTGTCTTATGAAGTTTGTTTGTTTATGGTGAATGGCTGTTAATGAGATATCTACATAAGCCAGATGTCCTTCAATTTCAGGTATTCACAAACCTTTTACCTTACATCTTTTTATTAACATAATGCCAGAGATACTAATCCTTTAGGATCTTATTTTTTTATTCCTGGCTTTGTGATAGTTGAATGATCAACCTTCTTCTTACAAGGACATAATTAGCTCCAGCAGTTAAGACTTGTGTAACTTTAATGGGATGTTATTAAATATTAAAGATCAGAAAAAACCCTACCTAAATTTCTTTATTTTCAGTTTCTTCTGATATTTTAAGGAATTTCTAGGCTGCAAAAGCTACCTGGTTAACTAACGCCTTTAAGACCTTTACAGCACCTTGAAGAACTTGTCGTGGACCACCTTTTCATTCCCTTCTTATTTATTTCACATCAAGAGTCATACTGCTTCATGAGGCAGCAGATCTCCATCAGGCCCATGAAATTAATAGGCTAAACAGAGTTAGCAGCATGTCAGAGCAGAGCTCTGAGAAATACTGTTTATCACTAGGATATGGTTTCTCAGACCAAAAGCACTGTAATGAGCAGATCTGAAGTATGTAACTTCAATCATCACAGTCAACTAAACAGACTCCATGCATATCTCTTCAGCACCCTGTCCTCTGAGACATGCCAAAACGCACTTCAGCTGTTTTAGTTCTGTTTGCTGCATATTTTGGGGGGTAATCAAAACATTTTATGAATAAATTTTAGGGTCATGTGAAGCCCTGTATAGAAGGGAGCATGGGCGTAGGAGAGCTTAGTACAGCTCCCTGCTCACACACTGATGGGGTCGTGTGGTTGAGGTGCACCCCATACTGGGCAGAATTAATGAGGTGCCATAGAAGGTTACAAATTTCTTAGGTGTCTTCTTTAGCATCTCTTTAGGCATCTTTGAGTCACTATCTCTGGAGTTATTTAAAAGACATGTAGATGTGGTGCTTAGGGACATGGTTTAGTGGTGGTCTTGGTAGTGTTAGGTTAATGGTTGGACTCCGATCTTAAGGGTGTTGTCCATCCTAAATGATTCCATTACTCTATTCCTCCACTCAATAAGCCTTTTCAGATTACAGTAGCTTGCTTCTAGATGAAAAATAATTTTTCTGTCAAAAACCTACAGATTAAGAGCTTTTACTACAAAGAACGTAGCAATGTTTGTGATTTCTAGAGTCCAAACTCTACAACTTCTCTGATTCATTACGTACTAGAAATGTGAGAGGGCCTGAAATGAGAGTCTTATAAACATAGGAATATTTAGAAGTTCTCATGTAATGTTACTGTTAATTATTCTTTCTAAAATTACACTAATTATTTTTACATATACCTACTGAGCGATTAACCCTCTAAATCCAACAAAATTCTCTGTTTAGTCAGTATGAAAACCCTGCAGTCCCTTATAGCTCAAAACAACCTGGGGAACTTAAGGCAGGATTCAGCTTACCTAACATTAACCATCTGGACACCAGGCATCACATCCAAGAGATTTGTGCAGGTGTCATGGTTTGAAACTCAAACCAGGACAGCAGGCTTCTTAATTGCCAAAGGAAAGAGATGGGTACGTCCTGAGGACATCTTGTCCTACCTATCTCAGACAGAATCTTAGCAGTTGATAAATTACTTTCTTGGGGTGTCTTGCTTCCTGCACAGGCTATAGATGGAGCCTTGTCAACCGGCCTAGACAAGATACTTTACTTTCAGAAGGTTAAAGTTAAATAAAATCAGTCCAGTCTCTGTGACTAACAATATTTTTTTATTTACTGGATTACCTCATTTGTTGTGTATTTTTAGGTGGCAGAGAGACTGATTTTTAAAAATTGTAAATAGGCAAGCTGATTAATTTGTTTACCTATCAATATGATTGTATTGTTCAGTTCAGATTTTGGAGATGTAATAATTACTTTTCAAATTTTGTAAATTTTAAATACTTAATATAAGGAATCTCTTTTACTCCGGCTTAGGTTGTTTTCACAGTTGGGTGCATTGTGTTATTAATATTAGTTGTGCTACTGAAAGTATAAATGAGAGGATAACTATTTGTAATTTCAGAGACATCCAAGGTAATTTTATTCTTGCTTCTTACTGTCAACTTTGACACCTATTTCCTTATCCTCACTCTTTATTGCTCTTCATGCTTGTAAATCTCCTTTGAAGAAACTTACATTTTTTTTCTATCACATCATTAAAAGGAAAAATAAAGAAGATTGAAGGAAAAAAGTAAGTTCACTGATTTCTACCGAGATTCCTCATTTGTAGTAACTACAACCTCACACTGAGTTTCATATTCTTCTCCACGACCTTCCTGATGCCAAACTTGGTCCAACCTGGCACTTTGGTGTTACCATGTCATCAGCACTGGCATTTCCTGAAGACAAGACAGTCAAAAGTTTAATTGCTTTGTCTTTGTGGGCTTGTTTAAAATGAAAAAGGCATTGTCAATGTTCATTCGGTTTTCAAGTCTTTCTCAGAAATCACAGGTTGATTTGAACACACAGAAATGACAGATCGAAACACTTGTTAAAAAGTTTTGATGATTCATATCCTCACATGTATTTTGTATAAGTATGATTTTCATGTTTCTGTTACTTAGAAAAAAAATATACAAAATCAGTTTGACAAGAACTGTATGAATTTGCCTGATGAAAAACAAAACCCACATCACTCGATTCTAAATCCATCTTATTTGATTGCTCACTATATGGCTAGGGCTGGAAATACCTCCCACATATCTTTCTTGTTCTTTTAAGAGTATACTGCCTGCTGCCACTGTCATTTTTCACACATCTTTCCATTCTGCCTCACTTCCACTTGCACATAATGAACCAAATCTTCTTACACTGTAAATGAGAGCAGCTCCACTGAAGTAGGCATCATTTAAAAGCCTTAATAAGCTTTTAAGGAGAGTTTATGGACTTCCAAGGCTGAAGTGTAGTCACAGAGTTGACAAGGTGACTTTAAAAATCTGTTAATTTTCTGTTTCAAGATGGTGCAATGCATGATTTTGATGTCATTAAATGATGGTGAAAGGAGGTATTATGTATGGACAGTGGACACATCCAGCCATTGACAGGTAGTGGGACATGAATCAGAACTAAACATTACAGATTGTTGAATATTTATTACCAAATGGTCCTTTGGAAATCCTCCTGGATCTGTCTCACAGCAGTGGTCACACTCATCAAAATGAATAATTAATGACTCACCTGCACAACTGATAGCTTTGTGAAGCTTTTATTTGGGAAGAAAAACAGCCCCAAATTACAGACATAGGAAGATGTACAGGAAATTCTTATCAAGGAATAAAAAACCATATTGATTAACTAAGTGTCTTGCATAATAGACAGCATATAAAAAAAACCCCGTGGAAATAGTTGGCTCTTTTTGATATTGCAGACGCTCAGAGGATGCTTACCTCTAAAAACCAGCTACCCACCTGAGCTGAATCACGGTAAGCCTGAGCAGCTCCAGGCCTAATAACATGCTTTAGTCATGTCCCAGTTCATAACCTAAATGTCACCAACAACGTGAGTTCAAAACCAGTTCACAACCGATGTCACTGACAGGGCTAGTTTCTGTTGGTTCTTGCAGAACATACTCGACAGGAAGTGCTTTTGCTTTTTTTTTTTTTTCCTTAACCTAAAATCATTCCACTTTACATGGGATCGATAAACCTTCATTTGGCACAGAATACAGAATGAGTGTGATTATCGTGGTTGATGCATTCGTCTGGGATACAAAAAAGACCAGGTGCTCCACTTCGTGAATACTGTAATATTCAGTATTGATTAGATTAATGAAGGGCCTCTAGGTCTCTCTTCTCCTTCCAAAAGGCTTTAACTACTAGGATCTAGAGTGAGGTTCACATTTCCAGTTTATAAGCTGAAACAATAAAACATTTTATCCACATGGAATGAGATGATTTCTGCTTCATCCCTCAGAACTCAAAAGAGTCTCATGAATGACAGGTGCTGGGCTTCCAACTCTTTTCACCTAACGAGTCATAAACTGAAAAAAAATACATACTCTTGACTTTTTTTTATCTTTTCTACAGAAAAAAAAAAAAAAAATAAATTTAATTTAAGAATGAGAGAGCCCAGGAATTAGTGTGAATAGTGATTGAAGACAAAGTCCTGCTTCCAGATGAATGTGTAGCAATTGGACTTGCAGGTGGGATTAAGGACATACTGCTGTTTTCAGTGCTAGCTGTAATCTAGGTGATGAACCTGCTGGCTTTCCTAGCATTCAGATTACCAACTCACAGTATAGAATCATAGAATCACTATGGTTGGAAAGGACCTGCAGGATCATCAAGTCCAACCTTCATCCCAACATCTCCCTAACCACTAGACCATCGCCTCAAGTGCTAC
>JAVSBS010011415.1:1396-21098 GCA_033124195.1 Coracias cyanogaster | reverse complement strand
GCTTCTTGAACTTTAATGTGTGACAACTGTTGTGTTTCTGAGCACCGTAATAGGATAGGCTGGGAGGCAGTTTTATAACTGTCTACTTGCTTAAAAGTACTTTTATGAGCTTGTGGTTAGTTGTGTATTTTAGCTTGCAGATAATTCGTCCACCATTGTATCTCAGAAGAACTAAGGTGGAGGAGTTAGGATGCTGTGAGCCATAAGGAAAGCATTCCCTATCACAGCAGGTGAGAAGCCTTTGGTCTTTATTTTCCGTACCTTTTAAAGGCTTCCTCACTATAACTGTGTTTCAATATGTCTTTATAGAAATTAGATCATACTGGTTTTCCAGAGTTACTCTTTTTTAAAAAAAAAAAGTTCTGTTTCTCTGAGAACTTAACACTTTGTGAGTTGATCCTAGAAAAAAATGTAATGCAGGCAGCAATTGTATTGCTTGACCACTTCTAATATTGATCTTGATCACTTTTAATATTTATGTTCATCTGCTGTAAGTGGATGCTTGAAGAATGTAGGCACTAACTGAAAGGAAAAGGAAAGCCTGTTTGATTTTGGAACGTTTTTTTTTTTCAGGAGATATACTGTACTATATAATTAGTGTTTCTTTTGTACTTTTAATCTGAAAGAGATTTCTGTTTTTAATATACATACAATATAGTCACCGAGGTTAAAGTATTGATGTATTGAGCATGTGTTCTGTTTCCCATTACTTCTGTGCTTACAGCTGTCACTGGTACTGTATCGAATTAGTTTACATATGTTGGAGCAGATGTTATGGTTTTATTTTGTGAGATGTCTACGCATAATTTGGGATACATGGCAGGGATAGGGACACCCATCTTGGACAGATTCATAATAGACGTTATTTCAAATATTTTTCTCTGCTTTTATGGTTTCAATACCACGCTTCCTTTTCAGAGTATGGGAGTCTGTTTCATTGGTGAAAGAAACTTTGAAAATTTCCTTCTTGAGGTGAGCAACGTTATATCTGTGACAGTCTTTCTGTTCTGTTCTGGTTTTCCATAGTAATTTATAACACTGTCTACAGAAGACTCTCCAACAGCTTGTGGCCCACACTAAGTATCAATGTCCCATCTCCCCTGGCATTCCCAACCTACCCAGAAGCTAACACCAACAGCCTGTAGGAAATATCTTGCCCATCCACCAGTGAACAGTCACTTTCTGTAGCAAAAGGAGCGCGTGAACTTGCACTCCTGTGCCTGCCAGTTGCAGGTGGTTGGGGTGTGAGAGGAGTAACTGGTTGAATCCTGCTGTCCCCTGGCATAATGAGGATGGGAGGGGAGAATCCCAGAATTACTGCTGATAGGGACCACCATTTCCACTTTTCTCTCCAAAGCAGCATCAGGGAAGGAGCAGTAAGCTGCTTGGGCAGAGTTTGCTTCTTGAAAAGTTATTTTCCAACTTCAAGAGAATGTAGTGACGGAAGCTGAAATAAACTGCGAGAATTTTTTGGGCCATCTTATGACTTAATCTCTTCCTATTTGGTAGTATTTAGAACCTCAACCAGGTAACTTTGTTTCCATTGAAGATAAGAAGGTGATGGGAACACATAAAGGTAATTGGCTAACTCACCTTAATAACTGCTTTTAGATAAATTGAATAATACTGCTTATATTTGGATGGGCAAACTTTGTGAAATTCCAAACCAGTCAACATGTTTTTCCCAGTTTGATAATTCTGGAAAACTTGCTTTATACAATAGTAGAACCTTGAACTACAACGGATTCTTGTTTATTTGTTCCATGTTGCAAGAAAGTAAATTATAATTATTTGGGTTACTCTATTGATACTAAGTGGCTGTTAGTTTAATACCGAGACACCATTGTTCATTTAATTCTTTTGAAATGACTGAGCTTTGGTTCCAGATACTTTAGTACCTAAACTTTGCAGGAAAAATGCACCATGTACCTCAGTGATGCACAGTAGGACACCACCAAACAGGAGCAGCTTACCTTGTCCTTTCCTTCTGTGTGTCCGTCCTTTGTTCTCAATTCTAGCTGCCAGAACTGAATTCCTCTCTCAAGTAATTTATGGAAGTAGAAAGCTCTACTAGTACCTAAAAGTAAGGGAAACTGGTAAGACTGAGTGGTAGCAAAACCACAAATTGAAGCTGAAATAAAGAAATGTTTGTCTTTTATAAACCCTAAGAATACCACAGTTGACATGGATTAGTTTGAAATCACGTGCCTCAGGTACAGACGAAAAGCTTTTGAGTAGATATTACTTTCGTTTGTAATTGGCACACTCCTCCAAGAGAACTTGGTTCATTATTCTTTCTTTAGTGGTGAAGTTTGGGGCAAATTATTTTAACAGATTTTTCTGAATGTAAAAGACTAAAAGTTGCTAGCAGCATTGCATTTTTGTATTTCTTTAGGATGGTTCCTCTACACAATAGGCCAGAGGGCTAGACTAGCAGGCCTGAAGGATGCTTGGTTCGTTGTAGACAAAGATGTCAGCACCGGAGAGGTCTTTGTGGTGAGTTAATTAACACCGATATTGCAAATGATTAACACAAGTATTTTCTGACTCCTGCCATACAGAATGTGATTCTAACTTGGGCAGAATTCCTGGTTTTCCTCTTGGGGGAAACAAGAACCAACTAGTGCAGCATCAGCAGACATCTTGTCCAAACTGGCTTTTCTTGAGTGGAAATTTGTTTTGGATTTTGGTGTAGAACTTTTCCAAACAAAGAGCAAATACTGAGAAGAAACAGCCGGTCTGCTGAGCTCTCATGTTCTACCCTAAAACATGAGGTTTTTATTGTAGTTATTACGACACAGTATATAAAGTGCATATTATCTTGGTTTACCGTGTATTACTACTTTCTTTTTTCTAGTAAAAGAAGTAATAACCAGTGATACAGTTTTATTGTTTTGAAAACAGAGGCAGAATATATCTAATGCTGCAGATAATTGGTGTGTTAATCATCTGAGATGACTGGGAGTTCTGCAGCTTGCCAGCATTGTTAATGTTCCTTGCTGTTGATGTAGTTGTTATTCTTATTTGATGCTGATGTGTTATAATGAGGTGTTCTGCTACTTGCTGATGTGCCCGGGGGGAAAAAATCATAATCAAACGAGAGTTGAGAAGAAACAGGCAGGACCACTAAGAAATTGTTGTTTTGCCCTACAGTAAGATAATATGTTTGTGCAACGCCTTTGTGGGCGAGGTGTTGAGTTGAGAAATTGGAGAAAAGGAAGGTAGCATCTTGTGGAGGCAGGAAAAAGAGAGCAGTAGGTTTATGAACTCAACCAGAAGGCGGCAGAAATAGGATTGTAGGAAAAGGAATACAAGAAGTAACATGACTCGGAGGTGTAGAAGACTGACAATAATTCAGGCTTGCTTTAGCCTATTTTTTTTCATTAAAAGCTTCCACCTGGAAGGTTGATTAAGTGCTGGTAATGCTTGCTCTCTTACTCATTTTGCCTTCATTTTGATATGGCTTGGTGCTTCTATTTTTCATCTTTACTTTACAAATTATATGCTCTCTGACAAAAACATTAGCATTAAATAGATGTCACATTTTTAAGGCACCATCAACAGATCACCCTGCTCTGTACAGAGACCTGTTGCGGACAAACCGCGTGCACTGGATAGCAGAGGAACCTCCTGCAGAGCTCGTTAGAGATAAAATGATGGAATGTCACTTCAGGTTTCGGCACCAGATGGCACTGGGTAATCAAATTTTCCTTTGGTTTTTGTTTTACTCAGTTTGGGAAACTGTGGTAGTGTGTTGGGTGTAGTTTTGCAAAGAGAGCTGAAATGGTTTTTTTTTTTCCTGTAGTGTCTTTACAAAGCAGTTCTGTGTAGTATCTTGACTTACATCTGTTTACCCTAGTGATGAAGGTTTTTCTTTTTGGCGTGAACATAAGGATTAACTGGCAGGTGTTTGGCCTTTTTCTGCTCTAGTGCCTTGTGTGCTGACTCTAAATCAAGATGGGAGTGTGTGGGTGACACTAGTGAAGCCAGCAAGAGCTATCACACCTGGGCAGGTAAGTTACTAGAAGTGATTTTCTTTCCTTTTTGTGTTTTGGCTTATCTGGATAATAAAGCAGAGTAGTGTTTTTACTAGCTGGAGCAAAATAGTTTATTTGTATGTGAGAGCACTTAGCTCCATTTTGACCATTCGTCAGTTATTTTGAAGGAGATTGTTTCTAATTTTAAGTGGTCTGTTGTTATCCCTATAGCCTGAGAAACAGGCTTACGAGTTTTAGAAAGACATGAAAACATCTCTGGTAATCAGTTGTATATGAAGAAATGGAATCTGTTGTTGTCTTCAAGAAATAGATTTAAAATGACATTAGTTTGGTAATCGGCTGCTTAATACACTTTTAGTGTTCAAATTTGTTTAGTGGGGATCTGTGTCCAGTGAATTTCATTGTCTCAGGACGGCACTGAGAAGTGGTAACATGTAGTGATGCCTTCTAACACTGCTGATATAAACACACTCCATCACATCATAAACCGGTGGTTCTCAAACATTTCCTTCATACCCTCTCCCAGCGTACGTTCTACCCTCCCTCTCCCTCCCTCAGGCTTGGGGGCCCCTGCGACACATCAGGAAGAAAACTATCTAGGAACTGTTTGTAGCAGGGAGAGGGATACACTTAAGAGAAGTGACCTGAGCTGAGAAGACTCCAGCCAGAGCTGATGGTAGGCATGAGAAGCCCCTGACTGCCAGGAGCTGCTGAGCCTGTAACTGGGCTCTTCACTGCAAGATAATGAGACAAAGCCAGGAGGTCTCTGCTCCTCCTCTCCTGCAAGAACCTGCTGAGCACCTCAGGCAGCCCCAGTTGCTTCCTTCCAGATGGTCTGCTCCAGGATGTGCGTCGTCCCTTTGGGAAAGGAACATTTCCAGCAGAATCCATTCCACCTCAATAATTGAAGAGTTTTGAGGATAATATTGTAGAAGTTCATGTTGGAATTTCCACCAACATGCTGGTATTTGCACTCATGTTAGCCAACAAATCTTTCACGTTTTTTAATTCTTTTTTTTTCTTTTTTTTTTGACATTTAGTCAGAACAAATATAAATGAATACGCTCACTGTCCAGCAGGTCTTGCACAGCCTGCAGTTGCTCGCTGTGCCTTTTGCAGCTGTTGAAGAGACTCTCCCTGTGTTTGTCTCCTAGTTTGCTGTGTTCTACAAGGGTGACGAGTGCTTGGGCAGTGGGAAGATCCTAAGGCTGGGCCCATCGGTGTATACCATGCAGCAGGGCAAAAACCGAGAGGAAGGCCCCAAGAAGGAAGAGATTGACAAGATAGAACCAGCAACATAACACATGGGTTTGTTTATTGAAGGACTTTGGAGAATTTGCTGTCTGAGAATAATAAAAACAATAATAAACTTTTTGTTGATCTGTATGTTCTAAAGGTCAGTTGACCATCGAGTCCCAGCTCTGGACTGTTAGCACTGAACACGTTTAAAACTAAAGCCGCTTTGGTACAATTTTACTGGACTGGATGGTGATATTTATGTTAATACATATCAGGGGAGGTCTTAAAGTTGTTCTGTAATAGTTGTTACACATAGAGGAATTTTAATATAAAAATAATGTCTGAAATCGTAGATCTATCTTCTATGCGTAAGTAAAATACTTCTCTTTGTTTCTTACTTGAGGATACCTGTCCCTAGGTAAAGTAAATGTTGTTTTAGAGTAAATGTATGTTTGTGCTTTGAACTCTGGAAAAGGAATGAGTGATGTTCAGGTTCAGCATTTTGAGTGAACTCCAAGCAACAGATATTTATTTTTCTTTTAATATAGTTTTATAAGAAATGTTTTAGAATGTCAAGCTATATGAAGTAGCAGTATCAGATGTTTACATAATTCAGAATGACAAATCTAGGGCCTTAAAAACAGTTTTGTTTGTTAAATTTTTTTTACACAACTGACTTTTTGTTAACTGCTGAGGGGAGAGGCTGTTTGGTTTGTCTCCTGGAGAAGAGAATGCATTGTTGTGCCTCCGAAAAATGCAAATCCATATCTGTTTCCTTATTATGTAGCTAACTTAATGTAGACACAATAATAATTGGATTTTGCCATGTGTCAAAATGGAGCAGTATTAGGAAGAGCTGAAAAACCCTGTCCAGGTCATCTACATTTATATAAGGATTGGGTGCATATTGAGGACACCCTGAGCTTATAATAAAACTTTATTACAAGTGAACAAAACTGAACTCCTGTCTTTCCACATAGTTGTAGAAGGTAGCTGTCCCTAAAGTGCAGCTGTGCAGGAGGAGGGCTCTCCAGGTGGGTGTTGAATTTTGAGATAGATCTTTTCAGTCGATCTGAAGGCTTGGATTACATGTGCATCCTTTTTTGTCGTCTTAGAAGATACTAAGAATTCTATTTATTTCTCCTGGTAAGAAAAGTAAAAGGTAGTCTCTTTTCTTCCAAGTGTGGAGGTAAAAGAGGGAGAAGACACTCTTCAGTGTCTACCTGCTAGTCTGGTGAAGTTAAGCGCACAGTTCAGGGAGTCCTAAGGGAAAAACCTAGGCTGTTAAAATCTTATGTATATATTTGACGTGACAGTAGATCTGCTTGAGAGGGGAAAAAAGCCATCCTTTTTCACTGGTGCCAAAATCAATTCAATTTAAAACTCTGTATTCAGAGTGTCTGTCCACGTGCAGGTTAACTAAAGACTATTTGTGCTTCATGTGATCTCTTGGTTTGCGTTAGGCTCCTTGTGTTACGGGTCCTGGTCATGACTTCGATGTGGTGTTCCTAATGTGTTCCTTATCTCTCCTGAAACTTTTGTCTTTGCAAAATGTGGAATCAGTTACTAAGGAGTTACTGTTCCACACTGTCCTCATCTGAGTTTTCCAGTAAATGTCCCGATTAAAATCTTCACAAATGTTTTGTGTTATACTACTGTGTGTTTTATTACATCATCTCACAACAATCTCAGATGTTTGTTGTTTGATACTGTACTAGTGAGAGGTAGGTTGAGCTGTGAGGACATGACAAAGGACATAGCCATTTCTGTGTCTTCAAAATTCACTTTTAAAATTCACGGAGTCGTGGAGGTTGGCAAGGACCTCTGGAGATCATCTAGTCCAACTCAGCTGGCTCATTGTCCACCCCAGGTCAGGGCTCCATGCTGTCCTGCTGCTCCTGCACGTGCAGGATGACTCCCCTGCTTCCACTTCCCATCCTGGCGTTCCTGGAGAGCCTGTTCCCATGCATGGCAGCACTTTGGCTGTGAGCTGTCCCACCATGTCTCTGTGATCCCAATGAGATCAACCTTTGCAGCTGCACACAGACCTCTAATTCCTCTTGCATGTTCCCCATGCTGCATATGTAGTGTATGGGGCCTTCAGAGGGACATCTAGACAGGCCCCTCCTGCCTCTTTCCTTGTTTCCATGGTCTCTCCTGCCTGGATCCCCTGCTGCCTTAGCTTGCCAACCACTACACCGCTGCAGTCTCCCCATGACATCCTGGCTCCAGCTGCCAGGGGGCAGCAAATCTCCCTAGACATCAGGTCAGGTCAATAGCTGGAGCTTCTGTCCCCTATGGCAGAAAGTGTCCCACAGCTGTCGCTGAGCCTGCCCCTCCTTCTGTGCAGTGGCAGGTTTGGGCTCTCAAGGCTGCAGGGTTTCAGGGAAGATCCAATTAATCTCTCCCTTGTCACCTTTGATGTGGCCCAGGCTCCTGGCTCCTGCTGTGGCTGCTGGTGACAGACCCTGCAGCAGTGCCTACCTCCGGCAGGCAAGGAGCCCAGCTTTGCTGGGCCTGGGGGGCTGTGCTGTCCCTCAGAAGCTTGGTTTGAGTTGAAGTCCCTGTTAACATTTCCTCACTCTTAAAAAAAATGAGAGCTACTGGTTTTTGAAGTCCTAAAGTTGCTGAGCAGATACTGTTGTGACTGCCGCAACCTGGAAATGAAAGTCAGATCTTTAGGGCTGGTAAATGACTGCAGAACCAGTGGTAGCGGAGCTAGTAATTTTGTTTAGCTTAGGGCTCTGTCTGACACTGGCAGTTTCCAGTCATTAACATTTCTCTTGTATAATGGATCCTTACCTCCTTTTAACGTCCATATTTCTACAGGGCGGTGTTTTCTTCCCTATGTGCATCTAAGGATTTAAATGTGTACATTCTTTTGGCTTTAGAACTCCAAAATTTAGCTATTGTATAGCCCTGTGCCCCCCCATCACAGGGCACGAGCATCTGCTACAGCTCCTGTAGGATGGGGGCTTTAAAATAAATACTCTGCTTCCCTCTTTTCCTTTAAGCATCCTTAAAATTGGATACAGCAGCAATCCAGGATGGCTAATGCAGAAAATTCATAGGCTAACATGTTGCTTTTTGGTGGAAACCTGTCTAGCAATGGTCTCAATTAACTTTTGAGGCTCAGGGACTTTGGTTTTATCATCAGAGCTGAACCTTATGGTTCTGCTGAGGAAACCTCATCTGAGGGAAAGGTGAGTATGGACAGTGTTTGGTTATTAGAGACTTACTGAGAAGGATGAAGCTTCTTCAACGCAGCTCAGTCTCTTGCTGTGATGATAAGCAAAGACCTTTGACATGATAAAGCAATTGCTGCTATTGCTCCCAGTGAATCTCACCATACCCCTGGGAGCTAGGAATTAGTAGGTATTTGTGAAATTCAAATTGCCAGGAGGTTCTTGCATGGGATGTTTTACAACAGGTTGCGCGCGTCTAGCGACGTGAAGCTTGCATAGTTAAAACAGCATGTCCAAATAGTTTGTACTCCTCAGAAGGAGTGGTGTGTTTCTCTTTCCATCCCATGCTGTCCTAGTTTGAGTTAGAATAGAACAATTCTGTTCGGTGATTTTACTCTTCAGCTCATTCTCTTCTAACTAACTGCACTTTCTGAAGTTAATGGCATGTTTTTGCAGTCAGTGTCTGCTTCTAACAGTGGTAACTCTTGTTGTTTACAGTTACTACCAAGGATTGGTGTGCAGACAAAGATCACTGCTAGATCTTGTGTACCACGGTGGGGGGGTGCAGAAAGTAAAACGCTGCACCTGTGAGGAGGAGTGGCCAGGAGAGGTGACCCTAAACTGACCAGCAAGGGATTCCATCCCATATACATCATATTCAGTATAAAGATGAGGTATCAGGAGGGTCAAGCTCTCTTATTCAATGGCCAGTGCCCAAGGAGGACTCTGTCCATTCTGCCTTTGATCCCGATCTGTGTGTTCCTAAATCCAATTCTAGAATCCAGATCCTGAACCCAGTTCCCATCTGCTGCTGAGCCCAGTCTGGGACTTCCCCAGTGCCTGCTCCAGAGCATCAGTGGTGATGATGAGGTAATTGCTGTTGGGGGGGTGGGTTCGATACAGGTTTTGTATATATTTCATTTTGTTATTACTATTTTCATTAAAGCTGTTTCACTTTTCTTTGCTAATCTATAAGTCTCTCTCCCTTATTCTCTTTCTCATCCACTTTGGGGAGGGACAGGGCTTAACAGGGAGCATCTGTTATAGGTCTAGCAGATGGCCCTGACCCTAAACCTTGGCATGCTTTTCTTCTGGGTAAGGATCTTAACTACTGACCTTCTGCATGAGATCCTTGATCCTCTTGTATGTAGGGTCTCTGGCAAGGGGAATTTGATATTGTCCTGCACAGGAACACGGCTTCTCCGGGCAGTCTGGCAGAGCACCCTGTAGAGGCACATTTCTACCACTGGATCTGGCTGTTACATGCAAGATGAGCAGCACCATCATCATTTCTGACTGCGTTTATACAGCCCTGCCTGCCCGGTGTGCAGTAACACTGTGTTGAGAAGCACTGCCTGAATCCCACACTTCAGCCTGCCCTGAGGCTTGCAGACCAGCCTGGACCATCACAAAACATCAGTGAAAGTTCATAGTGACACAGCTGTAACAGCTTGGAAACAGGGAGGTAAAAGAGTGAGGTGAGAGCAGAGGTGAGTGCCTGGGGTTGGGCAGCTATGCTCCTTGTAAGGCACCATCTTTCATGCAGACATTACCAAGGCTGGAATTTGGCCAAGGTTTGGCTTGAATTGGGTAAGAGCAGGCTGAGTGGCAGGTGAAATTTTTTTTCCTCTATTGCTGAAAATTAGTGTCGACGTGCTTTTTAAAATGCGTTGGCTTTTTCACCTTGTTGTCATTTTTCTCCCACTGCGGACAACAAATTGCAAGCAGATTTCACTTTCAAGTTGTTACTAAACTTTTCAGGTCTTGAAATATTTGGTTTCAATGACTCAAGTGAATAACCATTTTTTTAAAAAAGGACTTTTGCCTTCTAAACTAGAGAACATGATAACAAGATTTGGATCATATAACTGAAAAACCACGACTCGTGTCAGCTAAAGGCCATGACTGAACTGAGATCGCTGTTGTACCCTGGACGTATGTTTGAAACCTATGTTGCCAAGTGTGTAATGGCTGAAAAATTGCACTCCAAGTGTAGTCTTATTTCAAAAGTGTTTGTGAAAACTTTGTTTTTATTGCTCACCTGGTTTATGTTCCTTCTTGGCAGTGTCCCTGCCTCCATCTGGTCCTGTAGAGCTGGAGGACAGGGCTGTCCCCCATGCAAGGAAAGCAGGGTTCTCTGATTCTGTTTCCACCTGGACAGCCTCTTTGGAGAGGTGAGATGTCACATGGGTGTTGTGAAGGCCTTCATTCACACCATGGCAACTCAGTATTTATGGTCCAGCAGTAGAAGCATTGGCTCTTACTGTTTGCATCGGCTTGTAGAACAGAAAGAACCTTTCATTCTCCTACTTTAGAAGTAAGTGTTTGTGTGCTTTGTCTCTGTAGCTGCAAACCATAGGGAACAAAGCTAGCATGTTGTTTTTATGAAGCTGCTTTTTTTTCCTTCTTAGAATAGATCTATCTTTACAGCATAATTACAAACAAAAAAATAACAGGGTTTTTTGGATGCAACATTTCATAGAATCATAGAATGGTTTGGGTTGGGAGGGACCTCAAAGTTCTAGTTCCAACCCCCCCTGCCATGGGCAGGGCCACCTCCCACTAGACAAGGTTGCTCAAGGCCCTAATGTTAATATGTACGTATATTGGCATTCTGCCCCTGTGGACAAGGCTGAGCCCTCCTCGGCACCTAGGAGATGTCTGGGTGCCACCACCTGTGCTGACTCACCCTGGCAGGTGATAGGTTGGAACCAGAGTGAAGATTCACAGCACAGCCTCCACTGCTTGGATTTCAGGGTCATGCTGTTATCAGAGTTAAGGATACACCTTCCCCTTCCACCTTTATTTCCAAACCAGAATTTTCAAATCTCTCTTGGCTTAAAACAAACCCTTTCAGCCTGGACATTTCAGCACAGGATGGTCCAGTGAGGGTCCTGCTGTCCCTTCTTTCCATGGAAAGGTGTTGAGTTCTGCAGCCGGAGATGGCAGAAAGAGCTGCAGAGGGATTTCTGTGCCACCAAAGAACTTACGAGTCACACTATGGAAGCGTGCTGCACTGTCTGCTCTGCAGCGATGCCTTCTTCAAGCTGGATGCACTTTAGAAGATGGAGCAAATAATATGGAGGATGCACAGCAAAGTGAGTCTCCTGGTTGCTCTCCATAAACATGTGACTCCCATATTAGTCACATTTATAATACTATCCAAAGAAAAAGAGAAGACCGATGTTTCACCACAGGTGTAAGCCAGTCTCAGTAGGAACTGCCATCAGAGATGAAACCCTTCCATCTCCTGCTTGCTGGTCCTGATACTAATGAGTGTTTCTTCAGCTTCTCCAGAGGTCTGGTGAACTGGAAGCCAGGAAGAAGCTTCTGAAAGCAAGCAGCTGTTCATGCGTAGGGGTCAAATACGAGAAACTGGTGTGGAGTGAGGCTACCATGCAAACATTGTGTGTGGGCTGGGGAGCTTGGAGCCAGCTGATCTGTCAGTAAGGATAAGCATGGATCAGAGAAAGTCAGATTGAAACTGCAGATTTCTCTGAATGCCTTAGATGCTGGTTTCTTTAGATAAATCCAGATTTTTTAATTTCTCCAAGCCAAGAAAGACCAACAACCCTGACTACTACCATGGCCAAAAAACCCCACCAAACTCCAACAAAAAATACTTGTTTTCCATACAAGCAATGGAGATAAAAATGAATGTGGGGATAGCTACTGGCCTTCTGGCCTGGAAAACCTGGATATTTTGAGCATTGTGGTAGCGCACACAGTTGGGAGACAATGGTGACTGTAGGTGAAGATAATGTCCCACTGGTGAGAAACATACTTTTACCCATGCCCAGTTTACGCTTAGCGTTTTTAAAATGCTTCCTTTGCATGTATATGTGTTTACATGCTTTACTTAATTAAACACAGTGGAATTATCCATCATAAATGCTGTAATCACCCCAACATGGCATGCTCAGGTGGTGCAGATATGCCGTTTCCAGCTTCAGCACCAGGAGGCACCAGCACATCAAGTTCATCCCTCCCAACCGTGCACGCCTCACCATTGGGAGTTGTGGGCTATGGGAAAAGCAATTAATGCATCCCTAATTGGGAAGTTTTCCCCTTTCTTTTGGATTTTTGCTGAGCCAGTACATTGGGAGGATTGCCACTCGGTGGGTTTGCTCAAGGCAGGGATAAAGCCACCCTGTCTTTTCAGAGCACCCATGAGCCAGCTGAGAAACAGCAGCTTTTTAGAGCCCAGCTACCATCAGTGCTGGGCAGTGGGCATGGTACGAGCCAAGCAGGGCAAACACATGCTTTTTATTTAGAGTGGAGGTCCTGCCTGTCCTCCACCCCCTGTGCCGTGCTGCTCATTTGCTTTCATGGGCACTCTTACGCTTCATCTAGCTCTTGAACGGCCAGAGGTAAAAAGGAGATTTTCTCCTTTTTTTTGAGAGAGAGGGAGCTTGCACCAGATTCTTGCACTTACTTGGGTGTGTGAGGGATCTGATGAACACTAACTGCTGGGTTGGGTTTGCTGAATCTCTCGGATTTTTTTATTTTCTAAAATGTCTTGTGTTTTACTAAACATACAGCATCAGCTAGAGAAACTTGAGAATGGACAAAGTTAATTGACTCCTCATTCTATGAAATTTTAGAGCATGTAGAGTAATTTCTTCAGTATAAAACAGCTTAAAATTCACTCTTAATGTTTTAAGGTCCTAGAAACAATTAATTACATTCCCATTAATTGGACCTTATGTGGAGAAATTAAATTTTCCCGGGGGACTGCCCTGCTCCAGACTTTGGTAATTCAATGGCACCATTCCCACTCAGTAGCACCATCTTCGGAGGATGCTTCCAGGAAAATACCAGCCTTGTAATTACAGCCTATCTATTCCTGGGGGGGGGGAAGAGCAACAGGAGACCTACTTCCAGCAAGAAGTTTTATCAAAAGAAAAGTGCCCCAGCTGCTGCCCTGGCTTTCTCCAGTAGCACTGTGGAGGCTTATGATGGAAATTCCCCTTGTGCTTTGCATTCCTGCAGAGCTCCTGGGTTTGCATCTCTGGGGTTGCAATGAATTGGATGTACTCTGCAAGCAGTGTTAGTGGTAGCTCTTACCCAGAAGTTCTGGCTGGTGGATGGGCCAACTGGGTTGCCCTGCCAAATTTTAGGTTGGACTCTTGAGAAATGGTGAATCCTTCTTCTTCTTCTTTTGCTCTGAGAAAGCCCCTAGATAGGAAAGAGGATACTCAAGAGACATGTATCATTGACTTGATGGGAGCCAGATGTTTCATCCCTCTGTGTATCTAGTTATCTTCTGATTTTAATGAAATTTGGTCAGAACAGAGATGAGAGGTTCACCCACATCCTCAGGAGCAGGGAAGATGCCCAGTGTGCTTGTCTCCCCTGGGGCGGGAGCTTATTCTCTCTCTGTCTCCCAGTCTGCTGCTTTCTTCAGGGCTGATGAACACCAGCACAGCAGGAAAATCCTGGACTGTGCCCACAGCTCACTGTGACACAGGAGAAGAGACTGAGGAGTTAGAACCTGCAATGTAGCATTTCTTCTCATATTTGAAGGACTTCAGGGAAATTTGTATTTTAAAAAAGGATGAGTTGGTAGCACAGATCTCTTTGGCAATCTCAGAGGCTGTCTCCACAGCCTTGCTGCATCTCCTGACTGACAGCAAAGCAAACTCAGCCAGTCTGATATGGCTTCTTATGCTTTGTATAAAATTATAGACATCAAAGAAGGATGGATTATAAACACAAAAAATACTGGTATACAAAAATGAGATCACTAGGTAATGAGGAAGATTGGTGCTGGATTAAAGATAATTTTAATTTTAATCAAGTTACTCAAGGTGGGCTTCCCCCACTGTTCACACGTTTTTATCTATTGCTCCTCTCTTGGAGTATGTGAAGGACTCTACAGGTTGTGTCATATCAACCAGCTCCATGGCAGAGGAACTCTGTTAGCAAATTTGATATATGTAGTAAAACTGTGTCATCAATTTATTACAAGGTTGAAAGGTTTCAGGCATGGCTTTTTAATTGAAGATCACTGTATCTATTATTAGTAATAATTGTCATTTAAATACCTATAAAAATGAAACAGAACAGCCTACATTTGGTTTAAATATTAAAGGTGTTCTATGCTGTAAGATTTTTACCCTGAACTAGTTTTACACCTAACTTCTAGGGTGAAGGAGATAGCACAACAAAAATCTGTGAACGTTATTTAAGCCCCGTGGCCATTTCACCAGCGACTGCCCTCATCTGTTGTGTCTCCTCTGCACTGCAGTACAACAGCAGTGCTTGAATTACAGAGAAAGGACAATTCGCTCCTGAGAGGAGAGGATTTGACACTGATGACTTTTAAGGTGGCTCCCTGCACGTTACCTCCTTTCTGAATCCCGAGGCTGAGCATTACTTGATGGATCAAAGGGAACAGGTAAGTGCTCTCTAAGGTTGAGCCTGGGAATCAGAGCGGGCAACTCTGCTCGTGTGCTGCTTGCCACAACTGTCTAATCCCCTAGTTGCAATGGGCATCATCTGTAACTCATCCCTTAGCTAATGCTGCTGTACAGGGCGCCTGCCATGAAAATGCAGCGCAGTGGAGGCAGAGCCCCTCCAGTCAGAGAGAGGCAGGTTTACAGGGATGGAGCTCACAGCAGATCCCAAGGGATGCATGGCATGTATCTGCATCACCCACAGATGCAAGCTAAATGCTCTGTGAGAAACAGGAGCACTCTGCTGCTGGTCTGCTCCAGCAAGAGGAACCAGCAGTGACAGAAACCTGTCTGGGGTCACCTCGGTTGCGATGGCTCTGGCTTTGCTGCAGGCCACACATGGGGCATATGGCTACTTGGGAAGCTAGTGTGTCACGCAAGTGAGTGAGAAAGAAAATATGCAAGCTGCTTTTGGTTTGTGCGTGGTGTAACCTAGATGAGATCAGCCAGGAAAGTGTTTTCCATTAGATAACCTGGTGGAGAAGAGCAGTATGTCAGGTGTGCTTTGGTGGCATAGCAGCTTGGTCCCCCCTGACCTCCTGCTTGCTCCCATTAGTTTGACTATTTCATACCAGTGAACAAACCCTACCCCTAACCCTAAACCAGCAGGGCTTTTCCCTGACCCTTTCAAGCCCTGAAACCTGTTCCCTGTGCAGCTGGAAGTGAAGGAGTTAACCAGTCCAGGCTTTCTCATTTGTTTTTATCCAGAAAAACTGAAACATGTAATAAAATGTACCGATTTTTCTCAGTCAACACCTGACTTACTGCTTCACCTGGAGACCTGTTCACTTCACTGGCTCCCAACTGCGGCTGCTGCTATTTTGTACTGGATTCAGCGGGATGTTCCTAACCTGAAGAGACCTTGTGGAACATATCCAGATGAAAGGGATATTTATTTGTTTTAAAACCAGTTATTCTTTCCTCTCTTAAAGCATGCTGGCCTTTTGGGAGCTGCTTTTATAACTAATGAAATTATTGCTGTAGGTTCTGGTTTGGGGTTAGGTTTTGTTTTTTTTTTTTTTTAAGTCCAACGAGCGTGCACTAGAAACGCAGCTGCTTTGATTGAAGAACACTCTTATCTCTTTGTACCTTCAGGGTGCTTGCTCCAGCACAGCTATTTTATTATGGGTGGTTTGTCATTTGCCATAAACATGTTTTGTTGGTTTTTTTTTCTTTCTAAGTAATCATGTCATTGCCAGACCTTCCTGTTTCCCTTTCCACTGCAAATCCTCCAGCCAGCTTTGGTGAGCGCTTGCTAGCGCTGGGAGTTTGGCCACTGCTGAGTGATTTTCCAGCAGTACCCAGCAGCTTGGTGCTGGGGCTGTGGAGGGTCCCTTGGAATTCCTGTCCCTGTGGGAGCCTGGCTGGGACCTGCACTTCTTGTTGATGCTCTGCCTGGCCGAGGGGGATCTCCCACATGTCACAGGTGGAGCTTGTCTCACTGCTCTGTTTTTCTCACCCTTTTACTCCTGCCACAGCCACCCAGTGCTGGCGGGCTCTGAGGGGGCTGTATGGCTGCAGGGGCAAGCACTGGCATGGGCCTTCCCTGCTGATACTTTTCTAAGGTCTTCTCTTGCACCACTAGTCATGCCTGTCACTTGCCCATGCAAAGGGAGCAGCATGTGGGCAGAACCTGCTTGCAGGGGTTTGAAGGGAGACCTGTTCCTTCCTCTGCTTCTCACCTAGAGGAGCTGGTGCTGGAATCAATTGTACTTTACCAATACATTCACTGCATTTAAAAACATCATACACAGGGACCCACCACTTCAGTTGCCCTGTTTATGGCTGCACAGGACACCACATGCTCATTATTTCTTCGAGCATTTGAGTATCTAACAAAAGCAGAGACCCAACTCTATGTTCTTCACTTCAAAAGTGTGATACAGGAGTAACATGTGAGCAAGATCATTCAAGATGGACTTCTAAAGAGCTGTCATTAAATGACCAAAAGCAAGAGGTTTTCCTGCATGGAGGCTGGTGTTTGTGCAAGCTGCTGTATATGCAGGGGGGAAAGATATCCAATCAGTAGGAAAGTAATGCTGGCAACCACCCAACTGGATGCACTGCAACTATTTTTATGAAAGAGAGCAGCAGCACCTGGAAAGTTGGAGCTTTGAGTTCATTTCTATTTCATTGAGTGGATCTGACTTAAAGTGATGGCTTTGCAAAGGTCAGGAGGGGCTCCAGAAGCCTTAGGCCATGCTGGGCAGGGGGTAGTCCCATATTCTGGCTGAGGATGGCCCTGGGACACATGGTAGCTGTCAGACATGGCACCTCTCAACTTAAGGAGTTCCTGTCCATAAGAGGTGGCCTGGCCCCATGCCACCTCTGTGGTGTCTCCTGACCCAGCACAGATGCTGGGGGGTCCCAGCAGCCTCAGCTGCCATCATGAAGCACCAGTTCAGAGAGACATTAGACTGGGCCTCTCTTCAAATAAAGAAAATATGCTCAGAGTATGTAATACTTGCGTTTGAAGAGTGGCTACCATATTCACAGTGGTCTTTGAGCAGAGGGATGACAGCACTGGATGGCTGACCAAGAAAGAAGAGATACCAGCCTAGCACAGAGCTCCAGGGGGCTCCTGGGGACACTTATAAATACTTCTAAGTATTTAGAAGACAGTAATGAATTAGCATGGTCTCTTTGCAACATGCATCAGATTAATCTGATTTTCTTCTTTAATACAGCACCTGGCATGGTGGATAAATGGGCAGTGGCAGATGGATGTGTCTTCAGTAAATGGTTTGATACCGTCCCTCTATTCTCGTATGCAAAGCACAGTCACTACGAGCTGATATTAATCAATACGAGGTAGGTGCAAAACTTGCTTGGCAAGAAGGGAAGTTTTACAAAAGCCCTCTTGGGCTTAGTTTTATTTGGTATTTTCGATCATGGTTTGAATGACGAAATCAAAGGTAGCTTGTAAAGGCTGCAGATGCTGCCGAAGGACTCCAGGTAGCCTTAAGGACAGGACTAAGTATGAGAAATTGCAGACTGGATCAAAAAAAAAAAAAGACATGAGTCCAGTGCAAATTGCCGCTTACAAGGAGGGAAAGTGAGATGTGTATGTGCAAACAGGAGCATAAAGGCAAGGAGACGCGCTGCAGCAGGCTGTGGGGTCCAAGAACATGTTATTGGAGGAAAAAAACCGGTCTGCTGGAGACAAGCACAACCTCTCCCTCTGAGGGGCCCTGTGCCGCAGCATGCTGGGGACTATGGACCCTGTAGAGGTCACCTTGCCATGTAAGGTGTGGCTGATAATCCTCTTTTTCCTTAACATCTGCTGTTGGCCGTTACTGGCGACAAGATCATGGGCTGATCTGTCCTGTAACTACCCTGCTTATGTGAAAGCCTGAGGCTTATTTCTGGTTTTCCACAGTGAAGTGAACAAACTCAAGTATTAGTGTTCCACCAAAAAATGCACTTGTACAATAAAATTTAAAACAGTTTCCCTTTGGGCTAATCACTTGGGTTTGGTTTTTTTTTTTTTTTTAACGGCAAGTTTTGGTAGAGCTATTTGCAAAATGAAGATCCTGTATTTGAATTTTGCCCCTAAATTGCAACAGTAACCAGGCTCTCTCCCCCTGACCTCACACCCTCCCAGTTGCTTGCCTAATGTTTAGAAACGTTTACGGAAAAGCTGGCCAGATGATACTGAGAAATACTGTTCTTTCCTGAAAACTGGCAGACACATGCAGGTCACTGGTGTGCCTTCTGAGACGCTCGAATGAAGACTTGCAGACAGCCTGAAAAGTACAGAGTGAACAAGACCACTGCGAGGCCTCAGCTGGCTTGAGAAAGTCAAGAAAGTCCCAAAAGGTCCTTCTCCTTGCAGGCTTTCATGCACTGGGCTGGCAGCCTCACCCTCCTCTAGCTCCTCTCCACTCTCCTTTTCTAAACTCAGTTCTTTCCTGGCAGTCTGCTTTGCTGTGGCTTAGCAGAGGATGTTTTTCTTCCACGGACCATTTCCCAGGTGTGAGAAATGCCCCAGGTTTGGACCAAAACGCAACGCACGTGGTGGTACCCTGCACCGGCAAAGGGCACTGGATTGGAAGGGGGATTGCGTGTGTCCACTTGGAGCAAACTCCCATGAGACATCACCTGGGGCTAGAAGCATCCTGGAGAGAGCAGTGCTGGTGGCTGATGCTTTACAGCCTCCGTGTCCTCAGTGAGAGCGATAGGTACCTGTGTGCGCCCCCTCCTGCTACTTTTTAACCCCAGGAAATGCCATTTGGACCCTCAGCATCTGTCCTGCACTTAAATAAGCCATCAGAGATACAAGTTCAAAAAAAAGTTTCTTAATTTATTGTAAATTCTCCTTTCATCTGTGCTGCAATTCCAGTGTTCTGCACATTAATAAATATACATTTGTTAAAAAAAAAAAAAAACAACACAACCTCCAGTGTCTAATCTGCCATAAAGCTTTTAAAAAGTCATAAAAATAGGTTTTAATTTTTTTTGTCATTAACACAACTGACCCTCATTTACTGCAACAATTCTGATCCAAATAAAAACTACCTACATCTCACTGGGACAAAATATACATACACAGATGTGAAAAACAACTAGCACGGGTTATACACAATGCCTGAGCACACAGCCAAGTGCCAGACTCTTAAAACATTCAAAAATTTTTCAGTCAGAAAATGTCACACAGTATGTTGCAGAATTTTTAAAGGAACAGCATCCTTCTGCCCTCTCCCCATCCAAAGGTCTCCTCGATATATTTGTAAATTCATAGGACTATAGTGAAACCAAGATTATGGTATATTTCATTTTTTTTCCTCAAGTCCTGCATTTTATTTAGCCTGATTTGATCTTC
>JAVSBS010011414.1:38679-53807 GCA_033124195.1 Coracias cyanogaster | reverse complement strand
ATAAAAACAGGTCACCCAGCAGCATAAGTGGATAATAACACGTTTATTAATTTTCAAAAGCCAACTGATTCAGAAGCAAAAGTTTTTTTTCCTCTTCTTTCCAAAAGGATAAAGAATAAATCAGGTCCTCAAGCAACTGACTTTAACTCATACGGTTTATAATACCCTCTCCCCTCTTCTACTTTGGAGGATGCAAAGATGTTCTGTACTCAGCCACTGCTCTACAATTGTATGCCTGAAGAAGAGTCAGGCAAGATTGCTAGAAAAGTGCTTAAATATCTGGAAGACAAGGTGACAGGATTAGACCTGCAATTTACTGTCTGGAAGGTTTGCAAACAGTAAGGACTCTGGGAAACAATTTGTCTCTGGTCCTATACATTATGGAGGTAATTTCCTGCACTGGTTCCTGGCTTGACAGCTGATTAGAATGCTTTTATTTGAGAGCCCAAGAGATACGTAATTCCTCATAAAGGAATAACTGTGTTTGCCCGTGTTTTTGTGTATTAACTCATGCCAGGCCTTTAGATAACCTTTACTTAAGTCTTGTTTGGCATACCCATGGCATGATTTGGTTGCTAAATTTACTTATAAAGAAGAGTGTGTAGTGTTGAAGTTAGAAAAAAAATGCTGTGCCTTCTTTAATATCTTCTTGCATTATGGATTTAATATATTATCCAAAAGACAACAGAAACATGATTAGGTATAGCTGAACTAGCACAGGTAATTAAAAAAATAATTCCCAACTTAATATTTGAAATTTGAATTTTGGAGAAGACACTGGTAAACTAGAACAGGTAATTTCTTCTCTCTTTCCCATTAGCTTGCAGTCCAAAAATCTTTTGGAAAGTAAACATTGCCACTTTGAAAAAAGGCCTGAGAAAATGTACAAAGCATCAGAAACCTATGTAAAAGGATTGTTCCTTTAAAGCTTTCGGTCTAGTGTATAAAGGACCAAGAGGCTCAGATCAGAATATCCTAGTTTTACTTTCTCAATTGTCAATTACACGAGCCACAAACTAATGGGTTTGATTCAGAAATAGTAAGACTGTCAATATTATCATCTGAATATACATTGGTCACCACAATTAAGAAGACAGAGATGCACACCTTGCACTATATCATATCTACAGACAAACAAGGGTTTGAAATCTTGTCAATGTAGAAATCCGCATGATACTTCTTCAATCTATATGGGAATCCAAAAATATTGTTATAAACAGTTTGTTTTAACTTGCTTCTCTAATGTCTAAACAAATTATTTGTTCCTTGACTTTTGATAAAATTAAATTTTAGAAGTCAAGTACTCTCTGTTAGCTGCCATGGTTCATATGGGTTGCAACTGTACTATTTTTCTTTAAATCAGTAAACATATTTTTTCAATTAAGAGGAGGCTGTGAGAAAGAGTGGGACTGTGAACATATGAGAGAAAAGCATAAAATCAGAAGTAAAACAAAAGGTCTTTAAAATTTTCCACCTTTAAGTCAAAATTCCATTCTTCAACTACCTGCACAAGATCAATGCAGTGCCCTGTTTACAGAAGAGGTGCTTGTGTGCTTCTTTGTTAATGCAGTTAATGAAATGTGAGACGTTCTGGGACACCAACTTTCTAGGTGACCTTGCTGTGGTGTTTCCTCTTCTTTGAACATCACTTGAGGTGATGGTGGCCTTTAACAGCCTAGTTTCCAAAAAGTAAAGTTCTTGCACAATTGCTGGCATCTTGCAGAACACTAGTCATGCAGTTTCCCTCCCATCCCAAAACATACTCAATTTGATACCATTTGAAAGAGAACACAGAACTTAAGAATTATGCAGATTATCACACTTATATACTGATATCATCACACCAAGTTCTGGAGAAAAAAGGGTTTCAAAGCCCAGTTAGGTAACAGAATATTAGCTTTAATAACAGGAAGAGAAATAGATTAAATCAAAATTTAAGATTAATTTAGAGGTGTTTCTCTTCACAATTTGCAGCCTTTATTGGGGTCATCAATCACCTTTATGCAAACAAACATCTTGGCATCTTTTATTAAGCCTCTTACAAGTCCTTAGGAAACAGCATGTTGTGCTCCATTTGACCACAAAGTCCTTATCATTTCAATATGAACCTTCACTTTGCCACTTCAATCACCGTACAGTCACACAGTCAAGACCTTTTTTCCTAAAACTGCAAATGTTCTATAGCTGATTATAGTTTCTCCAACAGGAAATGGTACATCCCCTCCCCCTTCCCTCCCTCTGAGAAAAAGCAACATAACCTGTAATAACAGCAAACTCAACTTTCATTTATCATCTTAATGATCCCTTCTCCTTGTTCTCTCTTTTCCTCTAGTCATTTGGAAAGTATCCTCAGTGTTATCTTCAGTACACCCTTTCCCTTTTCTAATCAGGGAAAAGAAGGTGGGGTGGTAGAATGGGTCATGCATCACTTGGAAACTTTTAAAGGGACATTCTCACTTCAACTGAATCCCAGATCTGTATTTAAAAAGTTACAAACCTGTATAGTCAAGTCAGTGTTCACTAAGACTTTGTGTGTGAAGCACATCTAGTTTCTTGTTTGCTCTGCTTGCTCTTGTGACTTCTAAAGGATTCACAGCACAAACTGCTGCATTTGGTTAGAATATGAGGGCATGTGCATCAATTAGATTTACATTGTCACTTTCTACAAATGTAGCATAAAAGCTAAACAAGAGGCATGAATGGCAGGAAATAGAACATACTTTCCAATCTACCTTGTTATTAAGTTTTGCAGATAACAGCTCTTAAAAACACTAAAAAATGCAAACACCTAGAACCAAAAAAACTTGCAGTTATTTGATGAAAAGGGGGAACCAGACTGAGTTCCAATGACAGGAAGTTGTTTTTTTTAAAGATAGTGAAGTGTTACTAGAAAACAGATCAATCTTTGTGCTGAAATGTTAAGAGAATCCCAATTCCTTTTCCTTGTATAGGTAACAAGCAAGGCCATATCTGGAAATGTTCTTCCCATTCAAATCAGACACAAGCTAACCAGATTAAGAAGCCCATATGCCTTCGGATGTTGATGAGTATCTTTTGGACATGCTTATCCATGAGGAACTAAGGGAGGTATTGTGCAGAAATGATGCAGACCTCATGAGATCTCTCCCTTTCTAATCTAATAACCATCTGGAACTTTGGACTCATCTCCAAGGGCTGGGTTGGGATCCAAGTAATCCAATCAGCCCTTGAAACTTCCTCATAAGACATTGAGTGTCCTAATTTAACCTGGGTCAGAAATATCTAAAAAAGCATCTTTCACTCCCACTTATGTTTTTAGCCAAAGGCAACAAAACAAGACAGTTAACCAAGCTCGTTTTAACCTCACTCATTTGGGTTCAGGTTACTTGATGGTTCAGTTTTGGGTTGGTGGCTGTGGTTAAGTTTTATTTTCCCTGGAGATGGGCCCTACCTGAAAGCCCTGGAGTGTTCAAATTCCAAAACCAAAAATTAATGTAAATCTTGCAAATGGACCTTTCTGCAGACAGGCAGAAACCACAGACTTTGGTTCTTTGAGATGGAGACTTTTTCATGAGTTCATATCTTCCCTTACTAACCCTGACAACTCTTTTAATTTCTGTAGTACCTAACTTATCACATGCCTGCAAAGCATAACTTTATTTGCAAAAAACCTGAAAACCAGAGTATTTTGCTTGACTCAAATCAGACAGCAAATCAAGGACAGAGACCAAATGGTATCTAGTATCACTGTTTAACACCATCTGGTACTAGAAGTGTATCATCTATACTAACTTAATTTGCTAAGCTAAGCTTAAAGCAGGTGGGGTTATTTTGGTCTCAAATTCTGCCTGCATGACAATACCAAGATCCTTGGTAATGTGCAGATATACCTTTGGAGTGTCTACAGACATTTTTTTACCTTTTAGATATTCTCAGATCCCACTCTATGTTCCTGTTGTACAAGTTATAAGGAAACAGAAATCTTTCTGGATAACTTCGTTTTGTTACAGGGACTCTACTTTGCAGGTCACATACTACATCTTTTCCCTTTCCTTGTTATCCCTCCTAGATAAATATATAGAGAGGTGAATTGTATCATACACTGAGATACTGAAGATGGCTTCCTGAAAACAAGTGGGTGCAAGATAATGAAAGTAACAGTTTGACCGATACTGTGACAAAATAATAGTGCCCCTAATTAAGAATTTTCCAGGAAAAGTTAAAAATGCAAGCAGAAGCAATTTAAATTCTATTACTCCATGACACACATATTTAAATATAGTCAATTAGAGGCTAATAATTTTGTCATTTGCAAGCAAAAATTCATTCCAGAGAAAGGCTTAGCATAAACAAGATGAGAAATGGATAATCACTATTTAAGTCTTAAGAATCTCCTTGACTTCTGACTTAAAAGCTTGACAAGCAAATTTGTAAATAAAACGTTTCTCATCTCAGATGTAAACTACGTTATTTTGTTACTCTACTTAATTTCATCTGGCAATAAAACAAAGCATCTAACATAATTGGAGCAGGGTGAGGTCTTGGTTATTGCTGCGTGCTTACCTACAATCCCAGTTTTATCACAAGGAATTCCCTCAAACTTCTGGTTAATGCAATGAAGAAATGTACCATCCCAGTCACCAGCACAACTCAGCAGGAGGTAATGAAATCTATTTTAATCAATGCATATTAGTCACTGGCAGGATCTGGTTCAATGACTCACCAAGCAACTTTGTCAATCAGAGAACTAAATTAATGCTGCTTTACCCTACGGTCCTTTATTTCTCAAATCCAAACTACGCTGTGCTAAAAGGAAAATTGGATCAAGTTAATTTTCACTGTGAAAGTGTTTCAAATTCAAAATTATTACCCTGCAAATACTCAGTTTAACTCCTTTTCTGTCCTGTAAACACAAAGAAGTTCTTTTCATTCACAGAAATGAAGAAGTGCCAATAGACAGCCACCATCAATTTAAATCTGTGTTATGTTCAGTTACAAGCTAGATCTACTGAATTCAAACTTCCCTAAAATTTGTGACGTTTGGTTTGGAATCAATCTTACATCACTTATACATTGTATTCAGCTGCTGGATGGCACCTTACTCTTGCTTACTCCATCCCATCACTCTTTCTGGAAAAGAAGTTTCTAAGGCTAAGTATTTTTCATTTCTGCTGCTCCCATTTTAAGGAATGCTTTCTTTGCATGAAGACCAAGCCCTCTCCCCGTTTTCCGGTTTTCCATATTTTCCCCTATTTTCCATAGGGCTGTGCAAAACTTGTAGCTTTTCATTTAGGAGTTTGTAAGTTCTGAATGTTTCTTCATACACACCCTAGTGAACCATGAACAACTCAAGTCTGCCTTGTTCAGCTTATTTTTTTCTGGGGTGTATCGCTAGCCACCAGGAGTAAGTGGTCCCTTTGCCTTATTATGGCAGGATGGAAAAAGGGATGGTTGGCTTGCCTCCTGGGGGACTTCACACTGGGCTGGCTAACAAGCACTGCCTGTCACAGCTTCCCTGAGGACAGGAGCTGCTACATAGCTTCCCCTTGAGCTTCTGGCTTGGTATCATCAACACAAATGAGTATCTTGTTGGTCATGCAGGTCTCCACAAGTTGTAGGGACTGATTTAAGAGGCTAAGGCAAACATATGCTCCTTGCAATGTAGAACTGAGGAGTTCTTGGTGACACAGGTATATTTTACAATCAATTTTGTATTCCAGAGTCCTCTTAAGAGGCCCCAAAATCACCAGTGCAATTATGCCTCAAAGAAAAGTTTGCAACTAGGCAGAGGACAGACAGGAAGGTGCTATAGCCTTGCATCTCCTCCAGGCAGAATCCTACAAAATCCTCACTGTCCTGACAGCCTGGCACTGACAAGGTGAAATAACACTCACTAACTTCCTATATATTGCAGAGAGGCGCTGGAGGAATGTGTAGATGGCATCACAGACATTAGCTCAAACAGCAAGAAGCCAATATTAATCCAGTTGGCTTTGATTAAGGCTACAGAAGATCCCATTTTCAGAGTGCAGGAAGTTTTCCTATCCAAAAAGACTTAATGGCGTCTTAAGTTACACAGCGACTTTACCGCAGGACTCCAGAAAAAACAAAAGATATGTTCTACCCAGTGTTAACCCTTAGCAGCCATAGTAGGGAAAAATCCACTACTTTGATTGCATCTGTGAGTATGTTACAAAGTTACATTTAAGTAACCTTTAGTCTTATATGAAATAGCAATGCCCTGAATTTTTTTTTTAAATGTCAATTTTCAAAATGGATGTCAACTCTGTTCAAGAATGAACTTCAGTGTTTTCCCTTACTGTTTTGGTACTGTTTGCCATTTGGAATAATATTTCAGATGGTAGAGGGAACAATCACTATTTAAGCTCAGTTTCTCTGAATTAGTAAGAAGCTGGAGTAACGTTTTACTGCATTTCTTCTTAATTTCTATTTACCATAAGATTTTCTCTGCCTCATCCCTCCCTTGCTGTAACAGCTTTCAGTATGCAGTTGCTGCCTGTCAGTTATTGCCCCCAAACAAACGTAACATGGTGCCAATATTTTACTGCAAGTATTAGGCACTTTTCAAAAAGGTTTGTAGCAGTGACATTTATGTATGTTTCTTTTTGATAGGATGTGTAGCACCATGGTTTTTCCTGCTTACATGGCATGCACTGCAGAAATGGATTTGACAGACGTATAGATGAACAAATAATACAAAGGCCTGTTTACTTCCTGGCAAAACATGTCTACATGCTCTGACACTGAGCATCTTCGCTTACCTGCAGGTTATCAAGTGAGCCAGGCCTATTGCACTTGCCATCTACAAAATTAGCAGTGAAGTGCCTAGAAATCTCACTTCATTCTGCACTGAAAAGTCAACACCGTTCCCTAGGCAGAAAGCAGTAAATACATTAAAAAAAAAAAAAAGGGAAATCTAAAATGAGGATCACTGCTTTTCCTTAGAGATCATAACCAGCCATAGTGACTTCTTTCAGATTATGGAAAAGCAGTAAAAAGAAAGAGTAAGTCAGAGGTCCCTGGGACAGAAATTACAGGAACATAAAACCCCAGGTGCCCCACCTCAGTAGGACCAGAGGTGCATGCAGAGAGAGGCATGGCTTTTAAGCTCAGCAGTTACAGGAAAGGGGTTATGCAGAGCTCCTTGTGTGATCAAAGACTGAGTATTCACTGGTATATCTCTCGCCACGGTTCTCTCCCTAGACAGGCCACAGATAGCACCAGCACTTCCCAGAAGCTGAAAGGATCTGAAGGACGGCAGGATTCATCCACAGGGAATAAAAGTGAAAGCCCTATTGCCAGAATAAAGAGCTGAAAAGTTTCTAGTTTCTTTAACCAGGAAGAGGAAAGAATATATGATGAGAATTTTAAATAAGGTGTATGTATCAAAAATAAAAAGGAAAAAGTTAATTTAGTCACACTCAAATGTGAATATATATATTCACTTCTGCTTCATGAATGAAAAGAAGTGTTTTATTTTCTCTCAGTCTTTGTAAAGGCATCAACAGTAATAATTCCAGCTAGCCTAAAACAGGTTTTTCTTTACATTTTTCATTGGTAAGCCAGGACTAAATTATCCTCAGAGCTCTGCTCAACCAGTACATTATTCCCTTTGCCCTGGGAAAACGGCTGGACCCATCTTACCCCTTATGTCTTTCTACCTCAGCCATAGCAAGCACTCCAATGGACTCACGACCTAGAAAATACCTTTTATCAGCATGACTGAAAGCAAGTACTTTGCCAAGTGGCAGTAACTTTGCTAGCTTGGGTGAATGCAGCTGATTAGAGCCCAAGTCCTCTCCTCCCTATCAGCCCCTCTTTCCTCCTGATCCCCAGCCAGACCTCATCCTTTGTGGCTGACCTTCCCGCCTCCCTGTCACCTATCTCCCTTCCTCTTCCCCAGGTACTCAGGCAAGCTGTTACAAAAAAGGAGACATAAAGCTTTGGTTTGACAATTGCTTTTCAATGAAAAGCATAACTGCTAAAGCTTGTGTCATCACTAAACGAACTGTCAGAGTTCCAGTCTGCTTTCATGAAGACAGTGAGTAACTTGTGTTGCAAAGGTTCCATGGAGTGGCCTGTGCAGTACACAAGGATACATCGAGATCTGTCTGTCTCTGAACACTGGAGTTAACACAGCATCCAGACTCAATGCTACAGGGCCCAAGACTAAGTACTCTACGGGGCCTTTTTGTTGTTTTTTTTTTTTGTTCGTTTTTTAAATTTTATGTTTTACATTCTGGCTAACGGGTCTGTATTAGTATAGAGAATATATAAGGTGAAAAAACCCCAACAGGATCTCAATTTTTTTTGTTCTATATTTGCCATTCTTTATTTACAACAGTAGCAAAATAACTTCAATGAAAATGAGGTTAAGATTATTTTTAACAGATGTTCACTGCTGGCCTGACCCAAAATCCATTGACGTCAATGAGAAGACTCCACAGGGCTTTGGATTGGGTTCTAATTGTTGGAAAAATTAATGTTATTGTAAACCACTGGTCAGTGCTGTCACATGCTCCCCTTCTGTGCCAATTCTATATGACCGGATAACAGACTCACATAAATCTGTTCCAACTGTTGGCTAAGAGGCTAAAGGACACAGAGGTTTATCTTTTTAATTCTGAAGCACCCTCTGTCCCCCCAGGCACACCCCATAGCACTACTGCATTTACTTGACAGACTTAGCATTATGAACAGTATTCATACAATCAAAACATTTCACAGTCAAACACTGGGTGGGAATAATAGAATTATTAATGCTGTGTGAAGATGGCTGAACTACAGATACGTATGAAATGAGATACTTTGGTTTGTATATTTGCAATATAGATTTTTTTTTTTTTTTTTAAATATAGACCTGAAAGAAGGGTTGCACTTACTGTTAAGAAGACGGAAGTCTATAAATGGGTAGGAGCCGCGGCGCTCAGAGAGAACCCCTGTCTGACCTCTCACTCGTGCATCTCCTGCAAAACACAAAATCCCCAGAGATGTTAGAAGGGGCAGCTGCCTTTCTCTGCTGTTTAGTTCTAGATCTATTTTCTATCCAAAGTGATGACACTATGCTTCTCCAGTGGGAAAACTAAGATCCAAAAAATCATCTCCCATGACACCCCTCGGTAATTGGGTAAAGCAGTACAGCTGATCCTCTTATCAGAACAAAGGCACAAACTCCCTTGCATTTATCCTATTGAACAGCTTCTTGCCCAGTAAGTAGACCCCCGCTGCTTTAGCAGTAGAGGTGCAGTTTTCTGCTCAGACAAGACCAGTTGGATTCCAATTGTCATGACATCACATACAAAGGTCTCAACCTTGAACTAGGTTCACAGTTCAACTGAGCTCCAAAGCTGTGGGACTGGTCTCAAAACCATGAGTTGATGAAAACATCCCCAAACAAAAGAGGAAGATTTTTTTAAGTTTTATTTTTTTTCCTTTGTTTGATTGGTTGTTTTTGTTTTACTTTCTGCTCCTTAAGCACTCTGGAAAATGTTAGCCTTCTCCTCAAACACGAAAGCAGCTTTGTATAAGTGAAACCTCATGTTCTCAGATAAACATTACTCCAGAGATTTAGAATGTATATTTCAATATAAGAAAGTGACTATAATACAGTACTAAGAATTAGTATTGCTTTGTAATTCACATTGGTTAGTACCTGACTTACCATGTAATAATGATGAAACAGGCAAAATATTTAAGAAGAAAAATGCTAGTCAAGATGTATAAGAGTTGCTTGAAGTAGATAGGAAGTAGAGGGAAGCAGATCTTATTTTTACATTTCCAAAACCTTAAATATTTTGTCCTGTAATGTAACTGCTACTTTATAGGCAAATAACAAGCCCAAACTGTTAAAATTTCTTAAATAACATGAAGTTTGGAGATTTTAGAGGTTCAGGTTAGAGTACTCTAGTTCTTCACAATACTAATTCCTCCTCTAAAGAAACACAGGCCATACTGTTGAAAACATACTCACTGCACTTCCTCAGACAGCTCACACTGCAGGCCTCTCAAAGTTTGCAATAAAATTATTAATTATTTGTTAGTTTGAATTTTCTGTGTGCTTCCTCTGGGATGCAAATATAGCATATGACTAATTTAAACAAAAATAATTTAAGACTCTGGCTGCTAGTGATAGCTTCTACTGCTTGTGTTTAAAAACAAGAAAACATCTTGCAGCATAAAAGAAGGACCTAGTTAGATGCTGTTATTTTTTTCTATCTCATATTCAGTTAAAATGTGCTTACAATCACATCTAAGGGAAGAAAGCCAAGTAGAAATATTAAGTTAAATATTTGAGGTGGAGAAAAATTTCTGTGCCCTCTAGGGGTCCTTAGAGGTACGAAAGACACAGGAGCGTGCACTCAAATTAAGAATATTTCAAACACAGTCACTTTTGATTATAAATATAAATCTGCTTTCTTTCATCCTTACTTTCACTTTGTTTTTTTTGTTTCAAGAAACAGAACTTGTGTTCCCTGCACTCAGCTTTCACTTGCCAACCACCCGTTCTAAGGAACTAGCTCAAAACAACTCAAGCTGTTGTTGACCCCACTTACCCCTCCTGATAGCAGGGCCAGTAGGTGCAAACCTATGCCGGCTCTTCAGCTGTTGCACTTCAAAGGTATGATAATAGCATGGGTCTAACTTCATCAGCAGTTTAAAATCACGTGCAACTTGTGGCAGCTGAGGTATATAAACCTATTATTCTGTGTTCCTTCTGTTAAAGGGTAGAAGGGTGGAGCAAATAGCTGGAGAGTTTGTAAAACACCGAAGCAAGATTCATCAGCACCCATGAGTCAGAGCTTGTAAGGCAACCCAAACTTAAAAGCATTGCTCTCCACCATAGATGGATCCATCAGATTGGCTGATTCATGCACAAAGAATGGCAATCACAAGACACACATTATATACACCCCCCCTAAAAAATCAGAGAGGCTTGAGTTTATCACTAATACGAGCATCAGCAAATTAAGAATGGGTGTAAATTCAGAGCACACCTTGATTGAAGCTTGTTTTTCTGTATGCACAAATGAATTAACAGGAAAACCGCAAAATCCCCTGAATTAACACACTAATAAACATCTCACTCTTGACTAAATCAACAGATACTTTGAAAAAAAAAAGATATTTTCAAACGCCAAAAATCTGAATAAAACCCAAGACTCTTAATAGTATGACCCCAAATTTGAGGAGAACACTAAAGGTAGGTAGACAACTGGAACACAGAAGAAAACACAATGTGGGCTTCCAAAAGTAGATTATACAAGATAAAACTTGATACTTAATTACTTTGAATAAAATAGCTGCTAGACAAGAGGAAAAAAGTCAATACTATAGTGCATTTCATCCATGTGGACTTTGTTAAACATATAAGAGAAAGGAAGAAATAAATACAAAAGCTGGAGCTCAAAAGGACTAAAACTAAGAACACAACAAGTAAAACTTCTGCTTGGGAACAATTACTGCACGATCTTTAGAAGATTCATATTGGGACTGGTCTTATAATTTTAAATGATGATCTGGAGACAGAATTAGGAGAGCACTAGTGAGGCTTAACACAAAGTTGGGAGATACCAGATACATACAGCTACTGCTATCTTAAATACAGTTCACTGCTACTATCACCTTGTCTGCCCCAACTGTTCCACGGCCCAGCTACCTGCAGCTTCCACTCTCATTTTTCTGGTAGTCCACTTCCTCTCATGGTGCTGCTGATGTCTCCTCTCCTACCCAACTAAAGACTAGCCAACTCAGACACATATGTACACTATTCAGACAAAGTAAATCCTATAAAGAGAGTGAAAGCAAGGGAGGTATTGATGCCATTAGTCAAAGCACTTGGTTTAAGTTCATCTGAAATACTGTCTCTGAGACATCTGAATTTCTCCTGGAAAAACTGGAGAGAAGGACCTCTAGGAAGATGATCAGGGCACTAAAGAGCAATTTCATAAAAGGAAAATCACCCTGGAGTAATGTCCACTGTTGATAAGTAGCGGAATGGGAAAAGAACCATTTAGGTGATTGGAAGAATATAATTCTGAAGGAGGAGACAAAAAGAACTGATGCAGTTGATGATATGGGCTTTATACACACTGAAAGATGACCTGAAGTAGCTAAGGACTATGCATGATAGGTAAATTTGCTACCAGCTCTAAGTTCTTCAAACTACGAATACATGAATTTTACTTCACCAGCAAAGCCAAAGACCTGAAGTAACGGATAATTACCAATGATTCTGATTGGCTATTTGTGTCATTTTAAGTTTCTAACAGATAATAAAAGTTTGGGCTGTCTCTAAAACTACAGGAATCTATATGCAGAATAAATCTGCATCTCTGCTGACTAAGTAAAAGGCACTAAAATCCTTATATTTGAGGATTATTAACTTTACCCTCAGGGAAGGCAAGTTTCTGATGAGTCAAAGATGTTATCAAGCAGTTCTACCTCATGAATCTGTTATTTCAAAATACTTCACCAGGTGCCACCTAGTCTCTTTCCACATCATTAGGGAAAGGTTAGTTAGGAAGTGGTGGTGGGCTAAATCAACCACACCTGCCTTCCACCATTTTTTCTTGGCTCACTTATTTAAAAAACATTTATATTCTTCCCTACTACTTTTAATTACCTCTAAATACACTCAACAGAGATATTAAAAATAGAGATTGCACCAGATGTACACCATGCCACATGCTTTTTCATTTCTGAGAAGCAAGGGCCTTTCATGGCAACACACCAGACTTTCTTTTTCTCTTTGACAGAGGACTTTGAGGGTGACTTTCATCAGTTCACCAGGCCTTTACATCTCTTTGCTCTCCACCTTAAAGTCAAGCTAAACAATTGTTCTGACAATTTATGCAATTAGCAGTTTTAGATAAATAATCCTTTCTGGAGTGAAAGGAAGGATTCTGTGGAAACAGGGCAGGAAATTTTGACAGCTCATTGTGTTCCCAAGTGAAACAAGCAGGGTGAAGGGAAATGGCAAGGGTACAGGTTCTCCTTGTCTGCTTTGGGCTGAAGATGCAAGGCTTGGAACATTTGCAGCCACAAACACGAACAGCAGCATCCTCACTGGAGCCAAGCTGCCATAAGAGCTTCCAGCAGGGACATCTCCCAGGGGCTGCTGCACTCTTTAATTTGACTTTGTCCTTGTTTTAACAGACAAGAAAACAAACCAAATGAACCAAAACAACCTACATTACTAGGTAACAGGAGCCTGTGCAACACATGCTGTGACTGACACATGACAGCTTATAGTCATGGGAAAACTGGCTACGGGGCATGAGCCACAGTGCTACTGCGGCTATAGCATCAGCATGACTTCAAGATGGGCAGAAGGGTTAAGAAAAAAAAGAGGTAGCTCTTAGCTGCCTGCCACATCTGGAGGAAAGAGCCATCTGCACCAGGAAAACAACTTCTCCAAGACTTGCCTGAAATGACGTGGGATCCAATTTCACTGAGCAAGCACAACAAATTAGGAAAGAAAACAGGGCCATAGCTGTGACAAAACAACAGAGCAGCTTCATGCAGCAGAAATTAGGACTAGCCACCAAATTATTGATTTTATTTAGTACACAGCTCCATGTGGTACGTCAGGAATACCACAGCAAATTCACAAGAGGTTACAAGTATTTACTCTAGTCAAGCTTTTCTACAATTTTCATCCAAATATTTCTTAAGCTGACTGTTTCAGGACACAAACTGCAATGGCTGAGCACTTTCCATGGAAAACCAAGTGGCAGTAGTAAGGCCTCTTGTGGACTTCATGGAGGCTCTAGCTCCTTTGCTATTTCAGTTATGAAAAGGCTTGAGATTTCTGAGATGAAGGAAGATGAGTTGTTGATGTTTTAAGCATCATACTGGTTTAGGTGGAAAGCTTTCTAAAAGAGGGGTGTGTTGTGTAAAAGTTGCAATTGGATGAAAAGTTAGGTTAAAAACAAGTAGCACAATTACTGGAATTATTTTTTATTTGAAGGTATCTAATGCTTGTTCAGATCATTTTCATTCTGTTGTATTAGTGTTATAAAGGTTACTGTAAATTCTTATCTGCAGAAACCATTTAATACAGATTTCCTTGTATGCACAAGATAACCATTGAACAAGAACATTTCCTCTGAAACACATAGCAAGACAGATGTTGGAGGTTACAGAGGCAGAATGACTCCCCTTTCCAGGAGAAGAAACTGGGGCAGCCACCCTCACTTCATATTACCATTTCTAGTGCTAGTGGTAAGAACCTCCGGTCTGTGGGCTTTAGTCTTTTCTGTCTCCAAATATGGACCTTCCAGGGAAAGCAGGTATTAATATAGATAGGGCACTGAATTGTCTTGATAATTCTTGTCTTCCTAAATGGTTAGATAGCTTGTTAATGACTCTGCATTAGAGGACGGGAGCTATGTTAGCAGAATCACATTCTTGCACTGCTATCATTGCTACTGCTCTAGAGGCTGGCTGCAAAGTGGCAAAACTTACTGGTTTTCTTACGTATGACACTGAATCTAAAATAACAAAAAAATCTAAAAAACTAAAGGGTGCATTCTGAAATATTAAGAGCTGTAATAAAAGTAATAACAACAGCTACAGCATCATGTCAGGTAGTAGGTTGTATTGCTGTGGTAACTTTAAAGATAATGTTTTACTGTCATGCTACTCCCATCCTGCTCCCAAATAAATTACAACATAAATAAAAACACATTATTAGTTATTTCAATTGTACTTTTCGGATTCCAGTCTTCTGTGAGACTCCCAACTATTAAAATAAATACTTATTTAATAACAAACACCTAAGACTTTTGTGCTTCCAGTTACATATACGTAAATTTTCAAAATAGGTTAATTAGTTTAATATAATGACTTCCATTATGTGTAAAAGAAAATGCACAAAGAACCTGTTTTGTCCAAGACCAATGCCAAAAAAGAGGTATAGATTTCAGATCTCTAGCCACAGTGCATTAGGTCAAGGTACTTCTATTGCCAGTGGCCAAAACATATGATTTTCTTCACCCATAGTTACATCCAAACTATATATTTAGTTATATATACACATAGCTATTATCCAAACTATAAATTATATTTTCTACCTTATTCAGTGCAGAAAAACTAAATAATAGCTAGGTAATTGTATTATATAAAAC
>JAVSBS010011414.1:11961-31562 GCA_033124195.1 Coracias cyanogaster | reverse complement strand
CAATTGACCTCAGCCCATCGCTCCAGCCTGTCCAGATCCCTTTGCAGAGCCTTCCTACCCTCAAGCAGATCGACACTCACACTTAATTTCATGTGATCTGCAAATTTACTGAGGGCGCATTCAATCCCCTCATCCAGGTCATTGATATACTAGTCATCTTCAGTTGCTACCTGGCCCACAAAAGCACTCCTTTAGGTAGGCAATGTGCAAGACAAGGGGCTTATCACGCTCTCGCACTGTCAGGCTAGCTAAGCATTCATATCCTGCAATATATTATGTGATCAGCTGCAACCTTCAGGTAAGCAAACAAAACCAGGCAGACTGCACTACCAACTTTAAATATGTATTTTGTGAGGGGACACAGGGAAGTTGTATTATCAGTTTTATGCCATATGTGGGTATAGGCAACAACCACAGTTAGCTGGTCCCTGATACCGTGCTGGAACATCTACGAGGACTGGCTGAGAGAGTTGGGGTTGTTCAGCCTAGAGAAGTGAACGCTCCAGGGAGACCTTATTGTGGCCTTCCAGTATCTGAAGGGGGCCTACAAGGAAGCTGAGGAGGGACTTTTTACAAGGACGTGTAGTGATAGGACAAGGGGTAATGGCTTTAAACTGGAGAAGAGGAGATTTCGATTAGATGTAAGGAAGAAGCTCTTCACTCTGAGGGTGGTGAGTCACTGGAACAGGTTGCCCAGGGGAGCTGTAGATGTTCCAACACTGGATGTGTTTAAGGCCAGGTTGGATGGGGTTTTGAGCAACCTGGTCTATTGGGAGGTGTCCCTGCCCATGGCAGGAGGGTTGGAACTAGATGATCTTTAAGGTCCCTTCCAACCCAAACCATTCTATGATTCTGCATACAGAATGTTTGCCCTTCAGATATGGATCCCTCTTTTTTTTGATTGGTCTAATCTGATGAGACATGATGGAGAAACTGAACTACGTTTTAGCAAGTCGTGAGTTTGGGTAGGGTTGGAAATTATTGCTTTGAGCAATACCTTTTCTAGCAGTTGTAAAAGGTAGGATATCAGATTTTTTTTCTCTATAAAATGAGCATAGGTAGTTAAAGCAGAGTAGTACAGAGGGTGTTATTTGAGTTTCTTCCATGACAGACTTCATTACTTCCATGAGTACTGGAAAAAGAAGCACCTTTGCCAACAACCTCTGTAGCACTACTTACATCATCAGAAAATGTGCATGATTATAGAGAGAAATAGTAGCCATGCAGTACAAATGTTTTCTTTACATTACATTTAGGAGAGCGTTGAGGGAGCTGGGGGAGATCAAAGGCAACTATTCTACATCTTTCCTCACTGTTTAGTTTAAACTTCTTTCTTTGATCTTTTTTCTTCAAGATTTTACATGCTGAGTCTTACCATATTTTCTGTTGAAATCAAATAGATTTCAGCTCTCCTGAAATCCTTTGTCATCTCATCAGTAGTGAAGCATGTAGTGGTAAGAGAACTTTTCTGTAAGTCCTGACACTACATATGCTAAAAATAAACATACTGCAAAACCCCTCCTAAACCACAGGGTATCTTCAAATATTTTCAGATGATTTCACAACCTACTCCTTGCAGGGCAATATATTCCCTGACCAAAACAAGCTAACACATTTGATAGATTCTAAGAAGAAATTCTTTAACAATCTTAATTCTTTAGTTCTTTAAGCAACAAATAGGACAGGTGTGAAATATATTCATTTTACTGAAAGCTATGCTGCATATCTGAGAAAGCTTCATCTCTATCCATTCTTCAAAGGCTTTTATTAAACAGAACAATAAACTTTCACTGAGACCTTGTGTTTTTCTGTCACATTATGAATTCTTTCCCTACTTAATGAATTTGAGGGTTTTTCCTTTCCCAGTGTAATTTTTTCAAAATAGCAGGCACTTAACATTTCAGATTTATCATAATTATTTTTATACTAAAAGGCTGCCAACAATATGTGTTTGCTATTATATTGCTTTTAAGAGGAAAAGTGGGTTTGTATAAACAGGCCTACATCATCTGCCTGGCAAGCTATCTGCTCCATCTGTGAGCAGCCCTTTAGTTTGGAAGTTCCTGCCTAATTGCTGCAGACAGATGTTCCTCTGCTGTAGCTGTAGACATCATGGAGGCTCTGGCCATGCTAATTAATCAGCTTAAAGATGTTTCTTTCCCAAATCCAAAAGCCTAAACCCCCTTATACACAGTAGAAATGCAAGGTCTCACCTTACTGCCAAAGACACATTTTCCTAAGTGCAATGTTCCTTAAATACCTCCTCTAGCTTCTCAGTGGCATTTTCTTTGTCAGGAGACGCCTTACCTGTTATTATTTTGCATTGTATAGCTCATAGTAGAGCTTTTCTATTATTACGTGAAATTTGTCCCCCTGCTATGAATCCATACTGCGCTGCATATAGATACATATAGATGTTGCTAGTCTGTCAATACTAGCAACAACTAGCCAATCTGCATGAATGAAATATATACATAAATTACAAGCAGTTTCTCCTTTCAATATATTACAAATACCTTTGCTTTCTTCCAGGAATAAGGGGCTTCTCTCCCTTAAGGGCATTGATTAAACAAGCCTTGTAAGGAGCGTGCTGTCTTTTCTGTATGCTACTTTGTGTAGCTATCAGTCATCCTGATTCATCAAGGGCTAGACTTGCAACCTGCCTATTGCCTTTTCCCCCAACACAAATTGCTCAGGAAGTACCTCCCCCAATACCTGGGGGAGAGGGGACTGCATACAGCAGCAGTCCTCATGTTCTCAGATATCTCCTTCAGATGACTCTATAACATGTCTTATCATGGCACAATAATACATATGTCTTTGTTTCATATAAGGAAGGGCTTTTCATCCCTTTAACAGTTACTGAAATAATTTTTATTGGCTGATCTTTTCCACAATAATGTACTAAGCCCCTAGCCTTTTATTCTCTTTGTCTTCAGGACATAAATGCTTTCATAAACATAAACACAACCAATGCTTTTATAAACCGGTTGAATATCACCAACAGTAACAGGAAGTTCATTGATGAAAACTGCCTTTATTTCTCTGACATAGAAAGAATTATCACCCAGGATACTTTTCCAGTCTCTTTAATAAGGTCTCATATTCTTTATCCTCTCATTTATTGTTTTGCTTTAAAATGTACTATAGCAAGGAAGGCCCAGTCAGCTCCCACCTTTGTAAACCACTCAGTTGTACCTCCCATCCATCTAATCCTTTTCTCTTTTCTTTTTTTCCCACCTTTCCTCAACATGTGGAAATTCAGCCAGACTTGGTAACAAATATGTTTAACCTCTCCTCATGCAAGCAGTGGTCTTGTTTTCACATGGTTTTGGGCAGCTACTCTGAGAGATGAGCATCTTACTATACTTGCCAGAGACTACTTTTCACTAAAGTAGCTTTGGACAATGCCTGAAACACTCATGTCCTCTCACAGAAGCTGGAAGACTCCAGCTCTGTCTTGAATTTTCTTGAATTCAAGAACAGGTTACCTAAAGAGGCTGTGTGGTCTCCATCCTCAGAGGTTCCCAAGACCTGGCTGGGTAACATCCTGAGCAACTGGGTCTGAGCTCACAGCTGAGACTGCCTGGAGGAACAGGTTGGACTGGAAACCTGCAAAAGGCCTTTCCACCTGTGTGGTTCTGGGGATTTTAATTTGATATTGTGGCTCTGGGCTTGTTTGAGAGTAGAGGATGGCAGACTTAGAGGCAGCTCTGTGCAATTCTTTACTGCTGCAGCTGTTTGGATTTTATTTTTATTTATTTTTATGTTTTGATATTGTAGTAGCTTCCCCATAACATCTTCCATGCACTCAAACTGCTGAGGCACATGCAAAATCTTGCTGTATAGGATGCCTATTTTATTATTCCCCAGATATTTCTCACGTAGAGGTGTCTAAAGAGCAACTAGTCACCCGTGGGACAAACCAACACAACTACTGAAATTCACTACATATGTTTGCAGAAATAATTCAAATCTTGTGAGGAAAGTTCCTTCTCCTACTCCCTCAACTCAGTCACTTGACACTGAATCAGCACTTCATAACTGGAGCTATTCAGCTACGCAGATTTATGCCAGTAATTTATAAGACTTTGAAATACAAAACATTCTCAGGTTCCACTTGGGCATTTGGCATCTTTCAGACAACATGCCATCATAAGACATTACACCACGCTTTGATCTGTGAAGTTTCCCATGATTAAGTGATTTTTACAATGCAATTGCCTCAGAGCATGCAATCTTTTTTTTTTTTTAACTCCCAGTTAGAAATACATGCTTTAAAACCCTGAAATAGATAATATATGTGATGTATCTGATAGCAAGACCATTAAAGATGAGTACACTAGTCTCATCATAGGCTAGAAGTCAAAGACAATTCAAGGTAGCAGCTGGAGAGAATGGTACTGAACTAACATTTATTTTACTCAGCTTGGCCACATCCTCCTTACTCTTCTCTATATTATCAGAAAGCTCCTGTCTCTGAACTGCCTCTAAAACACTAAGATGTGTTTTATTGCTGCAAATAATTGTGTGGCAGCCATGATGAAAACTGACTCATCTGAAAAGGAACAAAAGCAGTCTGGTAGAAATTTGGTTATCTCAGCCACCTCGGTTTCCCAATTATCACTTGGCATCAGCACAGCAACAAGAACCGGTGAAGTGAACATCACCACTAGAAACATTTATATGGTAATTCTGCCCAAGAGTAAAACCCAAGTACTTTGTCCTTTTAAAAAAAAAACCCAAACACTACAGGATAGATCACACACATTAATTATTCTAACAACAAACTATTAATGCACATCAATGATCCAGGACTTCCCTAAAGGCTATATTGGCAAAGCAACAAGTGGCAAAGCTGGCCATGAATTAAATCACACTGGTATAGCATTAGAGCAGTCAAGTGCCTGAACAATCCTACAATGGGAAGAAAAGCAAAGCACAAAGGAAAATGAAATATAAATACGTATTTAGACACATTTAAAATACATATTTATGTATATAAATATATATTTAACCATACTTTAAAGACATTTTAAAGATGTGATGTCACTTGGAGTAGTGAATTGATGAGGTAGTCAAAACAGTTTCAGTGCAAATTTTTAATCAATGGAAACAAAGGTTTAAATACTGCAGGTATTTCAGAGACATGTCCCTTTCCCATTCTAAGATGAAAGAATTTGACAAAAAGATTGAAATTAGGAAAATAAACTGTCCTCTTGCTCTCTAGTTTACGCTTTTATTCACTGGGAAAACAGATGTTTGGGGATAAACTGAAAAAAACCCATATGCTCTAACCCTGTTATGTCTTCAAGAAACACAAGATTTTTTATGGGATTAGGGATTAAGACCACAAAACACACAGTTTTTTCAACTAGTATTGTTAGAGGTTGCTTTCCTTTGCAAAGTGTTCTACAAATGGTCAGATGGATCCTGGCCAGTCCAAAATATAGGAAGAACTCCAGCCTTTTCCAGTTAATGCAAGCAAAGCATGAATGTAATCCAGGTTCACTTCATTCTCATGTAGCTGTTAAATATAAAATCTATTTCAGAGATAGAAATCGGGAAACCAATGCTAGAAACTGAAATTGACTTCTGAGAATCCAAAGTTTTTAAACCATCAAGTCCAAACTACTTCATAACAAACATCACTCATCCTTTACCTGACTACTAATTAAAAGATTTAGTTTAAGATGAGATGTTTTGGTCTCCACGAGACATCTGCACTTCAGGACAAAAATGAACATGGTGGTACCTCATGTTTTCAGTACTTGTCATCCCTACTACAGGCAGATAAGTGATGTGCCCAGATAATTGCAACAAATGAACACATGAAAACCATCATGATCCCCAAATGTGACTTGTTCTAAAGTAAATTAATGTTGAAATTCAAAAAGGTCCTGTATTTATACTCAGGGCACTAAATGATCCTACAACATATTTCTGAGTTTCCATGAAACAAAAAGTCACTGCAACATATAGAGCAAGCTGCAGGGCTGGACTCAAGTTTTGGGATTCTCCTAATGCAGTTCAATGGAGGGTGGCTCCTGGTTCTGGGCTTCAGTCCACAAATGGGCTGGGTAAGTGCCGTGTCCTAGAGTCACTTTCTTTTTCCACTTGGATGCAATAAATGGTGAGTCTAATTGCAGGTGCAATTGAAGCCTTTCATCTATCAGGTCAATGCACACTGCCCTACAGTAATTTTTCATAATCTGTACGGCAGAATAGCCAGAATCAAACAGCGTTATGTCCTTGAAGCAAGAGAGCATTCAAGTTGTATCCTCTCCATCTTCATAACCTATAGATAATTATCTCTCACTAGAGTTTTGAACCTCAAATTACTGAATTTCATTAAGCCTTCTCAGAATCAGTATAAATACCACTGTACAAATAGGATGTCTTTCCAATATGGGAGGTATTGGTCTTGAGGTGGTCACATTGTTAAGTAGAAAAGAAGTCACTTTGAAATAGAACTTTCACATTGGCTGAGGCAAGCCTACAGACAGCAATCAGTATATACAGCACAGATCTTAAATGTTCCTAGTAACAGGTTACTGAACAACTGCACAAACGAAAATCGTAATGCATGCGCACACCGAGCATATGTGGCAGGCACAGAAATGCTGCAGTACAGATGGTGGCTTTAAAAAGATGTAAATACAAACAAAACACCCCACTGCCTAGAACATTATGTTCTTGAGCATGTTATGGCCAGTGTGACATCTTTAAAAAGATCTCATTTGATAGGTATGAAAGATGATATGTAATTACTTCTTCACAGCTCTACAGTAGGTCCAACATCTTTCCTCCTTTGTGTGAAAAATCCATTACAGTCGACTCTAAGCCTCTATAATTGTTCTCCATTAGTAATGATTTACATGATACCACAGCTGTCACTGAATATCAAGGTAATTTCCCTGTTTTCTTTCTTTGAATCCTTTTAGAAATTCTAGTTTAAAAGAGTACCTACTGTAAACATGTTCTAACAGAGGAGACTGCTAAAGAGAAAAAAAAAAACCAAAACCCTAAAGGACATGAGACAGTAATTTTGAAATATCGTGTCATTACAGAATTGACATTAATCACTTCTAGCTATGAAGACTTTGTATTTCTTTTTGCACCCAAGGAAACATCGTGAGGAGTGAAGAATTCAATTTTCTTATCTGACAATAGCACCAAGACAGGGTGGAATAATCTGTCACTCCACTTGGAAAGCTGGTAATGTGATGTTTTTAATTCATGCAGCTTCAGTGCTTCTCAAAAAACCCGAAGTTTATTTTCATAAAAGGCACTTCTGAGGATTACATGCCAAAATTGGCTTTAAGTTCTGCAGGCCTGAAAACTGCCAGAAAGAGAACAGGTCAAGAGTTGCCTCCAATCTCCAGCTGCAAGCCTGGAGAAGCAGCAGGCACTGGAAATGCAGGTTGCCTCCTACACCAGTCCTGTTGTTGGAGGATGAAGCATGCTGGTCCATGACATAGTAAGCTGGCAAAGCAGCATGGAGCTGAAACATCCTTGCTGTACACATCCCTGTGAGACACCGGACCCAAAAAAGAAGTAGCAGAAGCATTCTCCCATCAAAGGAGCTGTCTTACATGGGATGGACCTGAACTTGGTCCATCTGAACTTGGTCCACCTGAACAAGAACCCAGGCTGCAGGTACAGCTTCTTGGTGGGTGCAATTGATGCAGGTGATTATGGTGGTGTCTGCAACAGATTCGTTAAGAGAGTCTTCTCAAACCCTAGAAACACAAGTTACGTACTGCATTTCTTATTGACAAATATAGTCAAAGACAACAGTGACTTCTAATGAGGAAGACTAAGATTCTGAACAGTGCTTTATAATGCCATTGAGATATGGAAACTGAACAGATTGGAAAATCATAAAAGGCAAGAAGAATGTATTGGTTGACACAATTGGACCATTGCTTTTAAAATTGTTCCCAAACCAAATTTAGAATTTAGCTGATTTTTTTTTTTTTTTTTCAGTCTAGGTGGCTTTTTAATTTACACTTAAAGATAATTCAGGAACCACTTATCAAAGCACAAGTGAACTTAAAAGGGCGTAAGAACCATTGGAAATCTGCCCTGGGCAGTTTTGGTTTCATTTTTAATAATCCATCTTCCTTCCAAACACAAGTCCCATTGATTATCACTATGGAGGAAATCTGCTTTCCTTTAAAAAGTAATTAAGAATAATTTGGGTTTTGTTCACTTCTTTGTAGCCAAGCCTCCATGTCTTAAAACAACCACTAACATTTACACTATTGGGTGAACTTCACAAGGAGATTAGTAGGGAGTTCTGAGGACTCTGTCAGCCCAGAGGATGAGGGTCTTTGTTACTCTTGAGGATCACACTGTGGATCACATCAGGAGCTAAAAGAGAACAGTTGCAGCCACCACTGACCATGCCATGATTGAACAGAAGAATTTACTCCTAACGGCTCCATGTTGTCCATAATGACCTATCAAGAGTAGCACATCCTATTTGGAAAAAATAATTATCTGTCAACCATTAATTTTTCAAATAAAATTCAAGAAGCAGTTGTTGGAGGCTTCAGACTACATCAAACATCATTTGTACCTACTAACCAAATTAAGTGGGGAAAATACTGCTATACTATTGTGTGCTGAGGAGGGAGACCAAGAGAAAAGCAGAAGGATTTAACTGTTTTAAACTGTAATCCATTACAGATTAAAAAAAAAAAACCAAAACCAACACACCACTCCCTAACCCACAAAAAATAAAAACTATAAACCTCCAACATGGTAGGGATGTTTCCTTAATGCTTTAGCATATGGAAGGAGAATATAATTTATCCACAATCAGGAAACTGTCCAAAATCATGCTTAATAGTGACACGTATTAAGCATTTAGGAGAGACATCAAAATCATGCTTGAATTGCTACCAATTACTTCCTGGGAAGTTAGGTGATTGACACACATAACTCATATTAGAGGAAATTTCCTTTTGTTCTTTCTTTTACTTTTTACTTCACCTTTTTTTTTTTTACTTAAATTCTTAGTTTTTAACATCACACCAAAGGGAAGGACAGTTGCACCATTCAAGAGATAAGAGCACTGGCCAAACACCAAACCTTCAGATCCTGTGAGCTTTACCAGAAATATTTTGGCAAAAATCCTTAAAAAAAAAAACTTCATAAGCTTTTAGGCAGAAGTGGGCCAATCCACTTAAGGCCCATTTAGGCAAAGTAGCTGTGTAGTGCACTGGGTCCTGCTGCACTGACTTCTCCAGGACTCAGGCAGGAGAAGGATGAAGGAAGGGGAAGGACTGTTCTGTTTCCCTGCAACTGCAATGGGAACGGATTGGGGTAAGCTGCAAGAGCTGTATTTTTTTGCCATCTGCCTGGTTTGTTTTTGACTTAGTGAACTGCTGGGTGCTGGCAGGAGAGCAGACAGGCAGGCTGGGGGCCTGGCCTGCTGTGCACATTGTGTCTAGGGGTACAAGAGCGGCCCTGGCTGCTCTTACTCTGGCAACATGAAATAAAGGCAGCTTTGGGAAGGGAGTGAACTTTGAAGGTAAGATGAAGGTTTCTCTCATGCACCTGATCCATGCCTCATACTGCCACCAAGGTGAGGGCCCCAATGGACCCATCCCAGCCTTCCAATAAAATCTCTGGGGAGGTCCATTTGAGGAACAGAGAAACTCCCACTCAGAGACCCTACATCCCTCTGAACTCTCCCAGCCCATTCTTCCATGTGCCTATCTGCTTCTTCCAGAGCTTTCATCTCTCTGCCTGACCTGTCAAGTCCCACCAGCCTTCCTCAGCCTTCCTTGTCCTATATGTTTTTCACTGGCACCAAAATACTGAGCTCTGCTGCCATCAAAGGTGAGGACAGAAAATGTGTTCCTGGGTCTTTGTTCCTAGAATAGCCAAATCCAGTTTTGCCTTTTCCATCAAGAAACGTTGGGCTGGCTCTGGATCAGACCATCATAAACTAACCTCACCAGACTGTAGCAGAGATCTAGAGGCTGAGAGAAACTTAAATGTAAGCATTTTTGCATGTCTCAGCTCCCGTTTCAGTCAAAACCGTAACTTGGTGGAGCCTAAAGAAGTGTTCAGTTCCTTCAGTTTCCACTGGCTACAGCAGGAACTCATGTACCTAACTTCAATACCTTGAAGCATCTGAACTTGGAGCTGAATCACTGACCCCTAGTGACCAAGAACAAAATTATCTAGGGCTACTACTCCAGGACAAGCTATGTAGGAAGGAAATAAATGCTGGGAGCTCTTTAGAATAATGTGTAAAATTTTATTAGATTAATCTTATTTTTGTGTGGAAGGGATGCAAAGAAATGTTTTCAAATGTTATCTGCTACAAAACTAATTGGACATAAGGGCTATTAGTTCAACAGTACTAAGGGAAGAAAATATATCTAAATAGGTTTTCAGCAAAGCCCATTTTCTGTATATTACCCAAGAACACTTCCATTTTCACCATGCTTTCTCACTGTAAATTCATACTTTCCCAGTCTTACCTCAGGAAAACCATAACATACTTGCTTTCCACAGCACACTTCATTTAAACTTCACTGATTGAACGAAACCCCTAGCAACCAACTACTATGAGTACACAACTATGCTTTGTGAAGTCAAGACTCAGAAAGCAGTCATGAACACCACAATTATATAACAATCGTGCTCAAAATCATCCAGCTATGTAGTATGGTGCCCATATCTGAATATTTACTAACTTATAGCTTACCACAGTTCATTAACTACTGTCTCATACATTCTTGAGTAGCAGTATGTGAGATGCTTTCAGGCTGTACAAGCCTGTTGCAAGACAGAAAAACATCTGTTGTCAGCTTGCTTAAATCTATAAATCTTTGCTATCTGAAACTAGTGAATAGTAATTAAAGGCTCCTCTTCTCTTTCCAAATTGAGTTCCACCACATAAATATAACCCCTCTTGTAAAGTATCTAGTACTCCTACTTCACTACACCTGCACAGCAGCTATATGCAACAAGAGAAAATTAAGATTTTCAACAATAAGAGAATTAAAAAAGGCTCTTTCAAATATGTGTGTGGGGAAAGTGCAGTTTGAGTCAATATGACAGTTTACTCAAGCTGAGGAATGCTATGATCGCCTAGATGATGTTCACTGCATTTTCATATACAGATGGAGTTCTGCTTGCTTAATGGAATTCGTGCTAGAATGAACAGCTTTCATTGCTGGAAATACGGTTTTGCTTTAATTTCTTGCCTTTAAATGGAGTAGGCTAACTGAAAGACAACATTTTTTGTCTCAGCCAGGTGTCACAAAGAAAGTTAAATCACACTTTGGCTGGATGGAAATACTGAAGGAATAGTCCACCTCACAGTATTTTTGTTCACTTTCCACTAGATTTTAGCTAAAGAACTTTAATGGGCTGCAATAAAATTAAACAAACTCACCATCTTCAGATCAAGAGTAAAATTATTTTAAGACATTTCTCTACGAGCACACAAATGAGCATCTATGGCTCTGGCTATTCCAAATATGTAAGGCAGAGTGCTAAGGCAGACCACTTATTTTGGTCCAAATCCAGTCAGGGATCATGTAAACAGGTCTTGTACAATTCACAGCTTTCACGTCCTCAGAATAATATTGAGATAAGACTTCTTTGCAGGCTTTTGTGTAAGCACACATTTCAACTAGTGTGGGCCAAACCCATAAAATGTAGGGGAAACAAGTAAAGTGTTAAAAAAACCCAAAAAGCAAATAAACCTTTTGTCTCAGAAGGCACTGTTCTCACTGTGTGGTTTGTCTGTCTTTTGGGGTCCCCTCTGTGCAATTTCTTTGAAGTCGGTCTAAAATAAGAAACACAAAACCAGAATATATCTGAACTACGGGCAAGCCTGCAACAGGAATCTGTATTTCAATACAGATTTTGCAAAGGCAGCTCTTGTGACAGCAAACAAACAACTACGTTCCTCTACTTTTCCAGATTTTTCTGAAACTGTGACAGAAATGGCAGTTTTTAAAAAATGGTGACGAACTGACATGTTATCTCAAGTTAATTACAATCACTGGCATGTCTGCTAATTATCATTCTGAATACATAAATTTCTATGAACTAGTTAGTGAAGGAACAAAAGTACTTTAACTCATTAGTATTTTTATTATATACTTCATTCTTTATAGTGCTGTATCAGAACAGGAGAAAATAAGACAGAACTGTAAAGAAGAAAAAGCTTGAGTCATTACATGACTTTTTTTCTGTGATTCTCACCCTTACACTTACAATGATGATATTCTCATCACTCCTGCAAAGGGAGACAGATGCATACTGTGCTCTTCTGGAGAGATCCTTTTTCTCTTCCTGCTCTTGTTTTTAATCTAGAGCAAATTATATGCTTAGTAGCTACCTGTGACCACTTGTTATTTTGTGAAATTCATGGCTCAGTGACAAAACCTCTCACTAAACAATGGAATTTTTTCACTCATCAGGATGTGGCCTCCTTCATTTTCTTTGTTCACCTGCCTGTCTTTTCAAGAGATATGTATAAAGTTAAAAATACAAAGCACCAGACACTCCTCCTTTCTGCAGTCTGCTTAGCACTGCCAGCCACTTTTGTGCGTGAACTCTGCACCCCAGTGTTAGCAGCATGGTGGATCCCACGGGGCACCACATGCGAGGGCAGGGGACTTCTCCTATCCACCAGGTTGTGTAAACATGTGTTTACTGTGCAGGTGACAAAGTTTTCGACAGCCCAGGGATAATCAAAATTTCCAGTAACCTGGAATGTACCTGTGTTTAAGCAGAAGGAAAACGGTGGGTAAATAAAGCAAATTAGCGCTTACCACTTAGCAACAGCTTTTCTCTCCTCATGATTTCAGTTTTTGTAATCTTCCTGTCAAGAGTTGTTTATTTCATACACAGGCACTGCTGCACAAAGCCCTGCTAATCTGTCCTTGCCGCCGCCTCCTGTGCTTCAAATACAACAAAAGGTAATTTTCTTTCCTTATTTTTGTGTAATTGGTTAACATGAAGGACGTGTACTTTTCATTTAAAGCCTTCTTTATACAAGTCTGAAATACCATGTCTTAGATATAAGCATGAGATATTTATTAGATACCAACAAAAGTACTGTCAAACCCAATGCTTGAAACAAAAAATCCTCCTTTCAAAAAATTCCTCTCTATTCTTCAAGCTGCCCTATTATTTGCTGCACCAAACTTCTGAGACTGTTCCCATTAGTAAATACAGTGTAAGTTTCCAACTCTATTAGCATCCAGTACATCTGCTTGCCTAAAAGCTTTCCTTTTGCTGTATTTCATTAAACACAGAATCATGCAGTGAGGTGAAACAGATTTGGAAATATAATGTTCATGCTTTCAGGCTGGGTACATCACCCAGAGCATGATGAGATGGTACAACTGCACTTTCAGAATTTCAGGACAGAAATAAGAGTCAATTGGATAGGACTGACTCTCTAACACACCCAGCCACTCTTTCACAATGCTCTGAAACTGGCTTTCTCTAGCTTGTCCTTTCTAAGAGTTGCAACCCACATATAGTCATGGTAAGTTGTTAGACACTTAGGAAACAACCAAAATTAGCTTTCTTTGACTGACAGTTTGAAAATTCAAAGCCATGAAAAGGATTCACAGCTCAGAGTTAGACCATTCTAACCAATGGTTAGAAAGCATAGAAGTAGAGAATTGCAGTCTAATGCTTTTCTGTGCCAGCCCCGGCTTGATCCCATTCTACCCTAAAAACACCTTCAGGCTCAAACCCAGTATAGCCTTAGATCTGCAAGATGGATAGGCCTGAAATGCATATGAACTCATCAGCCAAAGAGCAGAGTAAGTCTGAATTTTGACCAAGCAAGTATATTTCTCTATTTAAAAAACAAAAAAGTTATTTACCCTGCCCTAGTCCCTATAGAGTAAGCCAGATTTACAACAGGGTGTTATAACTAAGAATTTGGACCCTGAGCTATTAAATTTCATAACTTTTTCATTTGTACATCTGTGCATAAGTATCACTCACTGCTGCTCCCAACAACTTACTGTTGTGCTTAGTGACAAAATACATAACCTTGAAAAGCCTTACCAACCCTGCATTTCAAAGGCATTTCATAATTGTTTACCTCTTGGCCTGAACAGTAGTACTGTATGTACAAGGCCCCCTTGAACTTGTGTAACTCAAAACTGCTTAGAAACTTTTCCTCAAATAATTCTAATTTCTTCAGGAAAAAAAAGCAAACAATAATTATAACATATTAAAACAAAGGATTTTTGTTAGGGCTTTTTGTTTAAAATAATTTTTTTTCTTTTACCCCAGAAAAGCAGTTTTCATTCCTACTTATTTCAAAGGAATGCCTGCAATTTTGCGGTATTATGCAAACGTCAATTAGCAGTCCACAAGGTGTTTTGAAAAACAGTGCCTAATGTGTTACAGACACATTTAGTGGCCAACTTCCAACAGCCTGAAAAAACGCCTTTTTTGAAAGAAAGTTTGGGAATTAAGTCACTTCAGTTTTCCTGGGAAATGCTGATAGAAATAATTCTTCCAACAGTTAATAAAACTTTTTTTTTTTTAATTAGTTTTTGGTTTATGTTCTCTTACAGGAACAGAGCAGGATATTTATGTCAGTTGAGCAATGTGGTTTCCTTCTTTCCGTAAAATCCAGTTCTACAACTACTGATTGCTGAGCAAAGGGGTTAGCATTACAAATCGTAGTCATTATTTGAGAACAGTTCCAAACACATTCATTGATTACATTTATTTAGATTTTCTTTTCAGTTTTATGGAATCTAGTGACTGCGGGGTTTTTTTTCACCTGTACCATACCTAGCATAATAAAGCATGGGTATCTAGGCTGCACAATAGGGCAACCTCCACGACTGGGTTTTACAACAGTATGAACAGCAAAGGATGGGGAGTACTATTCATTTTGGGAGCTGTCCCGAGCTATCAAGACTATCACTGAGAAGAATGCCCTGCCTGACACAACTTATTCACACTTCAGAAAGAAGACCCCACAGATTTAAGACACCCAAAACTGACACACACAAGTGACAGTGAAGTTACTGCTCATTTGCAGTGCTAAGGTTTCAGTCCTCCCTCATCAGAATTGCAGGACTGTTTTATGAACACAAAAGTCAGAAGGAAGTTAAAGGACATTATACATATGTATATTTCAAATACTCCTGACTATATTATGCTGTGTATTTTATATTCCTTAATTTTTCTTCCCTGCAGAGGCAAAACCTCTCACCCTCTTGTTAGCAATCCTTTGCAAGTGATCACACCCTAGCCAACTCCAATAAGCACGTTTTATTGCTCAATTAGTTCTTTATTTCTATCATGCCTAGGAACAGAAGCTAGACCTTCAAAAGTTTAAGCCCCCATTTTTTTTGGCTCATGTTTCTTCAACTCCCATCCTTTCTCACTGACACATAAAAGTTTCTGGTCTTCTTTTTCCAGTTTCTAATCATGCCTCAGCTACTCATGAAACTCCAAGAGGCCCTGGCAGGCTCAGCTCGTGTCTCCCACTCATTTGCTAGCATGAAGTGGGACAGCATGGGTCTTACTGGACACGGGAACAGAAGGGAGAAAGCTGTATTAAAAACACACTTGAAAGATTTTAATTATCAGCAGGATAAACACAAAGGGAACAAGTATCTTAAACTTTGATAATTTTTTTCCTCAACATATAGAATAATGTGCATCTCTAGAAACATCATAAATTTCAGATCAGCAGTCTAGACATGGTGTAAATAAATATTGATTGGTTGAATTAGACATACTTATGAACTTGAGGGGATGAGTACGATTCAATTCCTTCAATAGCATGTCAAAACTGATTCTTGTGTTAGTTTACCTGAGAGGTCAGCTGTGCTGGCCAACTGCCATTTTACTCTTCCTCATTTTAATATTTGCAAAAGGAAAAAAAAAAAATTCAGAAAAGTGTGTATATATATATATATATATATAAAAATGAAAGCTATAAATCAGTAAATTAAATGTTTCTGAAGAACGATAAGGGATTCAGCTGAGTGATTCTTACAACGCTGGCTTTACTTTATGATTTACTGGGCCTCAAGCAGCCACAATGGGGTCAGACAGCGAAAAAACTTTCCCTTCTGATTCACTCTGGTTCAGTCTGGGAAACTGGGAACGGTTGAGTCAGTTAACAAAATATGGGGCCTGTTTTGTTACAACCACCATACTGGTAGCTGGTGTTGCTAACAGGCCACCGTTTTCAATAACATGAAGTCTTCCAGGCAGTCACCAGCCTTCAAGTTCTTTAATCAAGAAGATTAAGTGATGGAACTCAAAGTCTATATTGGTTTTTGAAGTAACCACCATGCTGCTGAAGGTACCATCTCTCCAGCCTCATTATGTCAGAGGAGCATGCAAACACCTCTAGCCTTCCTCAATGCAAAATAAGCTATTTAACCTGACTAATGAACTTGTGGGTCAGTAACTTAAACCTACTGCCATGGTTTCCAAAGTCATCATCCATCTGTACCCACATGCTGCAGGCTGGTTTTAACAGTGAACTGTATACGACATTATGAGACAAACTCTGTTTTCACCTCACTTGTAGGCATAATAATCTCTGTACTGGAGATCAGCACTGACGGTGAAGTAAATCCAGAACAAGAGCAGGGTTTGGCTCTCATCTTACTGGTTGACTACCATGAAGGATCTCTAAGTCCATCCAGTTTCAAAGCTAGAAATTCAAAGATGATAAGCTTTTTCTTTTTGAATTACAGCAGTAAGAAAAGCTGCCACTCTGAGCCTAAATAAAGTGCGTTTAGGGCTTGGGCTCTATTTCAAGTTCTTATTAGCTCCTGGAAAGGTGCCACAGCAGCTTAAAATCTCTCTGAAGTTGCTTAACTCTGCTGTACAAAGAGGTCTGCATCTGCATGGAAAGAAGACCAATCCTTTTGATTCCCCATTTGTGGCCCTGCTTCGCTGTGTAACACTATATTCTTGATGTGCTGAGCAGCCCAAGCCAGGGACACAGATCTGCTTTCAATCTCTGTGTTCTCCTGCAGCCCAGGAAACACAACCCCCCACCACACAGCAAGGCGGCACCATCAGACCACCACTGATCTGATGCGCAGATCACCTGTGACATGTAAACACTATTAACCCTAAGCAACTTCTGAGTGCCTTATGCATAATTCATGCTTCCTCAAAGTGGTTTCTGTGTATATTTTGATGGCTGACACTCCAAGCTCATTTCTGATCTGTTGCACACTGGAATCTAAGAGCTCTAAATACTAGCTGACTTCCCCTGGAAGGCATTAAGTTACACACAGAGTCTTTGTCCTCCACCTCCCCCCCGAAAAAAAAACCCCTAGCACCTTTCCTGTAAACCAGTTCATGCCTTCAGTAGCTAAAAAGGAAATAGAAGAAAGTCGAAAGTCAGTTCCGTCCCCCACCCTGCATCTTATAACAGACTTGTACAGAAAACCCATTGCAGTGGTCACCCGTCCTCCCCCTGCCATTCCTAGGTATCTTTTCAAGCAGTGGAGACCACTCTTTGAAGGCCATCGCTTGTGGTAACAGTTTGCAGGTTACATTTTCAGAACCTGTCACTGGTGATTTAAGAAAATCACAATCTGTGGCTCCATTAGCTTGACTTCTTGCTTCTCTCAGCTGGTCAGGCTTTCAGGTGTGGCTTTCCACTCAAAGCAGGCAGGAACACACACCACTTGAGGCACAAGAACAGGTGCTGGCAGACAGTTCCTTTTATTTAAGTTTTTTTGCATAATTTCCCCCATGTTTCTTAATTTGTGGAAACATGCTGTAAATAGAGATAGCAAAATTAAATATTTGCCCAGCTCTTCCCTGGTCCACTGTAACTTCACTGTTTGCAGATTTTATATTTGATAATAGAGAGAGAAAAGTAACAGAGAAAACTGTTGTGATTCTTTCACCTCCCCTTCTCCTCCAAAGAACAAATACTCCCATCCCCAAAGGGGACAGAATGCCACCTCTTTGTGCATTGCTGCCTCCTGTTCACTGGCCACCTCCCACCAGGCCCTGTTTCTGTAAGACGTTTGTCCACAAGCAAATGAAGCCTTAGAGAAAACATTTTAATCTTTCATTCTCAAGGATGACAGCCTGCAGTGGAGATGATATACACCCCTGCTTTCAAAGAAGGTTCTTATTTATACAGCATTCAAGTAAAATGGGCTTAGATTTGTGATGTCCTATAGCACTACATAAGTAATGTCTAAGAACATTCGTTCCTCATTTCAGTGAAGCATAGTTTTGCCCTCTCCTTACCCAGTCCAATTAAATGGCTGCTTTCCCCCTTTAAAAGACTTTAAACCAGTCATCCAACTGTTCTGATTTCCCATGGATTAGCTGCACCCCCCCACCCTCCAGGCCATCTGTCTGGCATTCATATTTTCACATGGTTTTCTTTTTTACTATCGTGCTGCATCATATTATTTGATCTCTGCTCCTTCCACTTCTGCCTCTGTGTGTGGCTCAGATGGTCCGGTGTTATTTTATCAGACTCCAACTGTAAGAGCAATGTGGGACAGATACAAAGTTTTGCTTTCCAATTTGTGCTTGCTTAGAAGATGCTGAGGTCCTCTTGATAAAAAGATGGGTTTGTGAGCAGGAACCGAACTTTTGAGCAACAGTATTAAAGCCAAATGAGATTCTACTGGCAGCACCCTACCAGTTCACCTGGGAAAGCTGCTGACTTCTACAAGCCATATGGTTTTGGTGGTTGCAATGTTTGAGATCCAGAATATAATGAGGCTTTCACAGAAAATTAAGTTCCAGCACCTACTCTCTCCTTTTGGACAAAGGTGAAAGAGAAGGTTGCCCAGGGCAAAGAATATATGCCTCCTGGCTGAGACACATCATTTAAATAGTTGCTGGTTGGTAGCAAGCGTCCCTTTGCATGGTGACAGTCATCCCAGTAGCTTAATCTACCCTAACTAAAAGAAGGTGTGGCGTGATTATCTGCAGAAAAATAGGAGTTCTATTGACTTGAGTTAGGAACTAGATATTTGTGAGGCATTTCACAAGCCATTCATACAGAGACAGTGAAAGCTGTATTTGTAGGGGAGATTAACTGCAGACTCCAACAGGACACACTCTGCTCTATCATGTGCTGTCCTTTGGTAAAGGAAAGTAGCAGTACATAAAATTCTGCCTGTAACAGGGAGGAAGGAGAGGTATAGGAAATCCCAATCCTCTGTTGAAAGAAGCATTGCTGAAAATCTGATGTGCTGGTGGAGGCTGCAGAAGGGGAAGATGTAAAAGGCTCTCTAAAACATAGAAGAGGCAAATGAGACTGCAATTGTGGGGGTCAGTTAAGTCGAAGACATGGGTGTGCACTGCAACAGAAGAGAATTAATTTCTAGCGAAGCAGTCAGCCTGGTCACAGCAATTTGGAAAGATGCTCAAAGGCATGGCAGCTGAGGAGTATGCCAGGACAGACTTTGCAGTAGGAAAGGAGAACAAATGAAGAGAAAAGGAGGACTTGGAACTGATGATAAAAAAATAAATCCTCTATCAAACTGATCTGCCTTTCCAACGTGGAGGAGAACTGGACCAGGAAACTGGATCTTCTAGCTGTCTTACATTTTCTCAGCCTTGTCTCT
>JAVSBS010011412.1:32851-49031 GCA_033124195.1 Coracias cyanogaster | reverse complement strand
GTCGGGAGGGGTTCTCTAGCCCATTTTGCCCTTGGTCCCCTCTCCCCTTTGGGAGGCGGTACGAACGCTTGCGCGCCCGGACCGCGACAGTTATCTTAATAGAAATACATCCACTCACGGATTGTTTTGCCTGCATGTATCTGCAAGAAGCTTTTTGCTCTTCTTTTCTCTCCTCTCCTCTCCCTGAAAGATTTATTGGAGTTTATATGACACTTACATGTTAAACATTTAATATTTGAAAATAATTATATCATTTTAGTACATATTTATTGTGTTTATTTAACAAACTAAATCAAAACTAAACACTAGTTGAGTCTCAAGAAGAGGGTCTGGAACAGCCAGCACACATCCTTCAAGACATACAGAACCTTCTTATGCCCGAACATGTTCAATATAAAAACTTCCCATTGGGCACAGACACCATGGGCTGACTGCAAGTAATCCACAGGAATCTTCAGTCTGTGTAGCTAGAAGTCTGGCAGAATGTAGAGCAAATTTAATTTACAGTTTATCTAGAGACTGCTCTTTTAGACACAGGCGCAATGAGCAGTGCTAGAATTTCCAAAATTCACACTGTTCAGTTGCTATAACACAGATATGCATTTCTTCAACAGCAAATCATGTCATGCCTGAATATTCAACTTTGCTTCCCTCATTCTGAAACCATGTGAACTAAATGAAAGATATTCCACGGGTTGACTGTAGTGAATAATGTCATTTAAACAGCAAAGTCTCAGTATTTTTCAAGATGCATACGCTTGAATTTATTTCCCAATGTTGCCGTTCCACTTTCGGCAAGCCTCGTCCGGTAGCTGGGTAGGCCTGGAGTCACCCATGCCCCAGGGCCATCGAGCACAGACACCAATATGGGGATGCAGCAAATGGCGTTTATTCAAGTGCGCAATCACTTTAAATACCCGTCTTATCTCTTGTGCGTTCTCGCGATAAGCAAGCTAGCCACCCAGCTTCTATGCCCCTCCTATCTTTCCGTGCCAGCCCAAGATCTTCCGGACGCCAGTCCCTACATCCCAACCCTGTTCTAGACAATTTTTTTTGTGTAGGATTAGCACAGAAAAAATAAGTTAGGCAGATGCATGTTCTCTTGCACACTGAGGACAGTAGACCAAGAAATACTATATTACCATTGCTAGTAAGAGGCCACAAATTTTGTAGCCACTCTGCAAGGCTTCAGGACAAGGACTAGTCAGGCTTTTTATCTGAACTTACCTTGACCTGCCTGGACTTCATTTCAATTTGTGTAGCTGTAATGATAAATGTCTCATAACCTAATCTGTTTTAATATTAGCTTCATTTTCCACTGTTATGTGGTGTAAAGCCTATCATCATAGTATTTTAATGCATTTCAGTAAATACTAGATACTAAATACTAAATAAGAAGTGGAACGAAGTATGTGTTGCCACTGAATAGATGTATGTATCTATGTGTGCATGTATCCATAAACATATCAGTTTAGAAATAGCTCTGTGATGAGAGTGTTCAGAGGACTAAATTTAGTCCAGTTTTATAAAAAACTTCAGGAGAAAAACAACTATTTATTCACCAACAACAGATTTTGTGCTAATGGTTAATTCTTAATCATAATCACTATTTATCACTGCATATAAAAACCTCATTAGTTCCTAACACATATTTTAAATAATCTGTAAGTATACGAAATCATAGAATTGTTTTGATTCAAAGAGATCTTTAAGATCCTGAAGTCCACCTATTAACCAAGGACTGACAGGTCACCACTAGACCATGTATGTTGCAACAGAGGTGATTCTAAATAGGACCAAAAGAAGTGAGCACTGAAGCAAGTGATCTCTTTCTTCCACAGTTTTCCTTGCTTATGCCTGGCATTCTTGTGCTCCTCCATCACCCTCCGCTCATGACCTGCTGCTGATGCTGATTAATCTTGTTTTCAGTCTTCCCATTTATCTTTCTGGTATGTTCAGCAGGAAGTCCTGCCTTTTTGCAGTTCCTTGCACTTATTTTTTCTGTTGTTCTTTGTCCTGGAAGTTGTTGCATGGCTCACTGTTCATATGTTTTTGCATGTCCTTTAAGTGCAATTGTACAAGTCTTTGACCCACTGGTGGTCATATTGCTCGCATACTTTCATAAAATGCTTATATTGAATTTAGCTATACCATCACAGTGTTACAAAGTGTTTATGTTCTGTAAGTTACTCTGACAAGTCTAAATGCATGCCTCCATTTGAATTCAAAGCAAACTAATACCAATTATATCCTAACTAAAGTATTTATAACTTACATATGTTTTAGTCCTCTGTGTTTGCCTCATAGGATATTAGAATAAGAGTGCAGGTCAGAGAAGTGCCTTTTGTGTGTGAAAACAGCATGACAGCAGATATCGTAGAATAATTATGGTTGGAAAGGAACTCTAGGATCATCAAGTCCAACCTTCATCCCAACATTTCCCTAATCACTAGATCATAGCCTCAGGTGCTATATCTAGTCACTTTTTAAACACCTCCAGGGGTGATGACTCCACCACCTCCCTGGGCAGTCTGTTCTAGTGCACAACCACTCTCTCAGGAAAGAATTTCTTCCTCATATCTAATCTAAACCTCCCCTCATGCAACTTGAAGCCATTTCCTCTCATTCTATCATTAGTAATTTGGGAGAAGAGACCAGCACCAGCCTCACTACAACCTCCTTTGAGGTAGTTGTAGAGAGCAATAAGGTCTCCTCTCAGTCTCCTCTTCTCCAGACTGAAGAGCCACTGTTCCCTCAGCCACTCTACATAAGGCATGCCTTCCAGACCCCTCACCAGCTTTGTTGCCCTTCTCTGCACCCACTCCAGCACCTCAATGTCCTTCTTGTACTCTGGTGCCCAGAATTGGACACAGTACTCAAGGTGCAGTCTCATGAGTGCTGAGTACAGGGGCACAATCACCTCCCTACTCCTGCTGCTCACACTGTTTCTGATACAGGCCAGGATGCCACTGGCCTTCTTGGCTACCAGGGCACACTGCTGGCTCACGTTCAGATGGCTGTCCACCAGCACCCCCAGGTCTTTCTCCGCCAGGCAGCCTTCTAGCCACTCTTCCCCAAGCCTGTAGCATTTCTGGGGGTTGTTGTGAGTGCAGGACTCAGCACTTGGCTTTGTTAAACCTCATACAACTGGCCTCAGCCTATCGCTCCAGCCTGTCCAGATACCTTTGCAAGTAGATCGACACTCCCACTTAATTTTGTGTCATCTGCAGATTTACTGATGGTGTGTTCGATCCCCTCATCCAGGTCGTTGATAAATATATTAAACAGGACCAGCCCAGAACTGAGACCTGGGGGACCCCGCTTGTAACAGTCATACATTACCCTTGGATAGGTTGGGAATCATTTCAGTTAATCTCAGCTTTTCTTTCTGACAATGGAGTAACTCCAACATCATAAATCCTAAAAAGTGCTCAAACCAGAAAGTATCATAGTCCCACAGCTAAAAGAAACCTCCACTGGCATAAAGCATAGAATCATAGAATCATTCAGGTTGGAAAAGACCCTTGGGATCATCAAGTCCAACCATCAACCCTAAACAAACACATCACTCATTTTAAATTTGTTTAAAAACCTGACTGGGTTAAATTTATACACACAGGGTTTTTTGCAGATCAGATGCTCTTTAACCTGCAGCAGGCTGCATGAAACTGCCATAAGCTTTGTATCATGTGCTCTAGTTAATTCAACAGAAATGTGGTCAAGCACCCACACTTGATCCAGATAAATATGCACTCCTTGTGATCCAGGAGTACTCAAATCTTGCATTAATGGACATGAAACCATGGCCTCATATGACAGCCCAGCTTTAGACACTTTGCAGATTTAATTAACAGGTTTTTCAATAGGCATATCTTTTCATTTAACATATCCAAAGACTTCTAATAACTGTGATACCCTTTTCCATGTACATCATTAAATTATATTGAAGTAAATTAAACACTAAATCAGAAAAAAACCAACTCCTGTCACAACAAACTTGAGTCATCTGTGAAGGGCTGCAGATATATGGTTGTAATCAATTCTGATAGGTAAAATAAACATACAATGGAATGGAAACTAAACCAAATCTATATATTGAAACAGTAAAAAACAAAAAATAGAAATCTTACCTTTTTCACTAACACTTTCACTTTCAATCTCTACATCATCACAACTCGTATACTCTGGAGTGGATGCCAATTCTTCTTCTGAGCTACTTAATGAAACTTGGCGCATTTTACCTCCCTTTTTTGTTTTATGGGGCTTTGGTGGTGGAGGTCTGACTGATTCAGATTGGTCCGAGCTGAGTGAATCATTCCGTAACATGGTCTCCATCTTTTCACGTTTTGTTTTCCGTACAGCAGAATTGGGATCCAAATGGTGTTGTTTCCTTAACGAATCAGAGCGCCTCATGTCTGGCCTTTCCAGAGGAATGGGACTCCTCCTAGGTGTAGGAGGGCTGTGATTTGTGGTCCTCTGACGATTGGGACTTGGTCCCTGAGCCTCTCGAGTTCTTTCCATAGAATATGAACGTTGATTTTCCATGGCAGCCCTGCGCTCAGACACTGATCTTTGTCTTGATGGTCGTTCCATCCTCAGCATAGACATCCGAGAATCTTCCAATTCGGTATTTGCCAATGAGACATCACTATGTCTCCGTTCATGACGTGCTCGGGACACTTCAGCGTGGATACGCATTTGTTCCTCATATGGTTGTGGCTTGACTGGGTAGCGAGCCAAATTAGGATCACTTCGGTATCGTGCCTGGTATTCCTCTTCCCTCCGCTGCCTTTCATATTCCTCCCTGGTTTGTGCATCTTCCTCTTCTACCGGATACTCCTTGGAACGCCTGCGACTCCTTCTGTTGGAATCTCTATAATCACCCAGTTCAGGTTCTTCATATAACTGAGGCCCACGCTGTGACCGTCTATCTGAATAATCTGATGGTGACCTGGGCATTGCACTGTCTGATGTAGCATACTGTGAATATTCGTCTCTCTCGTCCCTTTGGTCGTATCTTCTGTTCTGTTCTCTTGATATTGATGGGCTTCTTTTCCTAGATAATCATGACAAGAAAAAAGAAAGAGAATTCTGTCAATATTTCTTCTAGCACAAGTATACAGTTAATGCTAATTAACTGATAGAATGATCAGCTCATGGAAAAAAAAATTCAGTTCACATTTCTTTGTGAATGTGGTCACACATTTTCTGTACTAATTTCAAGAAAGCAGGTCATGCTACAAATCTGCTTATGGTGCATAGTTTAAATAAAAAACAGCTTTAAAGGAAAAATGGTAATACAACATCATAAAATATAGAACACAAATACTTATGCTACTTTGTAGTCATAACTGCTTTACAAGTACCAACATTTTATAATCCTTTGTAATCATTTTACAGTTATATAACTTGACCATATACTTATATTTAAGAGGGTTTTATAAACACCATAGAATTTAAGGATAGATGGATCGTTCAGTTAGTTTGATCTTTTAGCAGCCATTATTTCAATTTCCACAAAACTATAATGTGTGTTAAGGGCAGAAAACAGGAGAGACAAAGACGCAACAGCGGTATTTGTATAAATCAGATGTACTCAGGAAACAAAACATTTTTTGTGTTGCAGAAGAAAGGAAAAAGCTTCAAAGTCCTGCCTGTCTAATTTGACAAAAAAAATCCTTCCCATCCCTACATGTATGGCAAGAGTATTAGTCCAAGCATTTGAGCAAGACAAAGCAGCCAGATAGCAGAATGGAGTTCCTGTACCACATTAAGCACTGACTCTTTGTCATAGGTGATATCTAGCCATAGAAAACTTCAAAGGCTTCAGAGGGGGGTGAAAAAAGAATTATCAACAGATAGCCTTTCCTGACACAAAAATGATTGGCTGAAGCATGTGATGTTATTATATGCAATATTTTAATAGAGGATGTGTCTAGAATATATTATGAAAGTTATATGTTCTGTTTGTTTGATATGACATTGTTTGCTACTTGATTAGAAGGGATCCATTAAATAGGGAGTAGTGATTCATAGGGAAAAAACAAACTTGAGCTTCAAATCCTGCCTTTATCAATCCCAACAGAGTAACAAGCATTTAAAATGCTATTTCCAGAAAAGTCCAGATTTGGACTGGGTTTTGCACCCCAGATGGATCTGAAGGAGTTACCTGCAGTAAACTGGAGCAAAAGTCCCAGATGTGGATAAAAAAGACTGAGAGGCAGGCCTTATCTAGGATAAGATAGATCAGTTTAAGCTTTAAGTAATGAAAATATGTATGTGAACTTATTTTCATGTTATCAGCCCTTTCTTCTTATATTTAGTTCTATCTTCATAATTAAGATCTCTTTGAAAATATTTTCTGCCCTCACAAACGGACACTAATCTTGAAGGACAGGCCTTCAGGCAGCAACCAGAAGATCCTTCCCAGCATTAGGAAGGATGGGAAAAAAAAGAGTAAAGACATAGCCCTGTTGTTGACACAGTTGTCCTAGGAGGGACAAGTAAAGGCTTCAACTTAGTGAAGGGGATAAGGAAAAGCAGGCTCTACAGGAAAGCAGAAAGAGCTCTGCCTTGCTAGTAGGAAAGAAAATGCTCTTCTCACAGCCAGGAAGTAAATGTGGTCTCTGCTCAGCAAAGGAAAACAACTGTCTGAACAGAGCGTGCACAGGGGTTGACTGGCAAACTGGCATCCTGTCTTAGCTACCATACAGGGTCATTAAACTGTGCTTGAAAGATTCGGACCCAGTCTTGCCTTATAAATATTAAAGTACTGTAGCCTTACAATGGCATCTGCAAATGAGGAAACGAATTCAATCTTGCAAAAATGCAACTCTTCCTGTGAAGCATGACAAGTAATATAAGCATCATCTGGATGCCTATTTGCTTATGCTGAAGCTAAGATGTCCTATCTGTCATATTAAAGTGCCATGTTAGTACCAGAACAAATCATAACCTCTGTAAGTTTAACAAAAACTCTATGGATTCTGCTACTGTGGACTCAAGAAGAATCATTCTAATGTGACAAGAACAGAGTTTTGCAAGTCTAAAACCAGAATGGCCAACAGGAACAGATAATTAGGACAACAGAACTACCTAAACCCAGATAGTTTGCAAAGACATAGAAGTTTTCATTAACAGAGATTAGCTGTGGAAACTTATTTTAAGGAGGAAAAATATTTTTCATTTAAATACTTCAGCTCATGAAAAATATGCCACATCCCAAAATAAGTTGTTCCAATAGCAAATTACCTATGTTGCTGGAAATTTCTGCCACGCCTATAATAAAAATGTGCCTAATTTCCCCTCCCCAGTTCTGTCCCCCATATAGCCAAAATCTTTTTTCTCTATGCAAATCCAGTTGGAATAAACGGCACTCAATAGATATGGCATTCATCCGCCTGGATCTCATCGTAAAATTGAGATAAATATGTGTGCGCATGGTATGTTCACATACTCCACTGTTAAACGCTGTGTGTACTCAGTCTGTATTACATATGGATCAGGTTGTATCCACAGCCACAGATTTTTGCATAGATTTGACATCAAAATAGTTGGTTTATGGGATCAACTCCATCACGAACCATGTAACACACAAAACCACTTAGAATCTAGTTTGACAAATCTCGTATGTGCCTTGGAGCAGAGTGTACACATTCTTCAGGATTAAACATCTGCATACCTGTATCTATGCAAACAACAGAATAGTAATAATTGGTTTAGCTACACATAGGAGATTGTATATAAATAAATATACATACACATACATATATGTGTGTGTATATATACATATATATATGACTCCATGTCACAGCGTCTTCATGGGTGCAAAAAGTAGTGGACAAATCTCTTCTGGAAGCATTACTGCTACAAAGTCATGGGGGGAGAGGCTGAGGATATAAAAAAAGATGGAATTTTTGTATGAGTAAAACCACTTATTGTAGACTTTTTGCTGACGCAAATGTACTTTTATCAGAAAAACACATCATCTGAGGAACTGGAACAAGGTTTATTAAAAAATCCACCCCTTTTTCTAGCATGAACTATATTAATGAGAGGAGAATGTGCCAATTTAGCATTATATTTTTATACCTCTGACACAAACATTTTCTAACCTTGCCTGTTACATTTGCCACAAGCAGTCATTGTCTTTCGTCCATTTTGTTGGTAAGACAGGAACACAATCTATGGCTGAATGTATTGTAAAGATCAGCTGAGCCCTCAATCTATTCCAAGCTGTCATGATAGAGGTGTCCTGTGCATGTGGCAACTACTAGGCCACATGTATGAATTTGAACCTTTCTGAAAATGCAACCTTTTTCTTCAGAGAGAGTAGCCTAATAGATAAAAGTAATTAATTTAATTCCTGGTCTATGTTGATTGGCACTATCAAACTCCCTTTCTAATTAATTTCATCCCTGCTGAAGGGATCTAACTTCACTACCAGGATCAAATGCCAGAAGTTGTAATCCTATCCACCAGAAATAAATTAACCATACCTGTACACCTGATCAGCCAGAAACCTCACTGGCACTAAAGAGCTCCTCCTGCCCAGCAGTCACCATACAACTTAGAATTCCAGCCTGTCTTTACAGGTCACCACAACATAATTAGCTCCCTTTTGCCATTAGTCACTTTTTCCAATTTAAAAGTACCTACTACAAACCCACAATGTGTGCTATACATTTTAAACCAGTATTATTACTTCATGGTAGGAGGAACAGTACTTGTGAAAACTTATGGCCAGTCACTAATATTAAAAATCTGCTGTTATTTTTAGATCACAAGCTAATTCTCACTCACCTTCATAAGCCTTTGTCTAGTCCATTTCTCTCCATTAACTACCTTACAGATACATTCATCGAAACCTTTCTCCTCCAATCCAGATACACCATGGAAAATGACCAGTACTGCCTTTCTAGGCAGAACATTAAAAGTTAAGAGAACTTTAAATGTGTGTCAACAGCTGTGATACACACCCTCCAACTGCCAGCTCAACTAAGCACTATACATCTCTTATCAGAAGGATTACCATCATTTCTGAAAGGTTACCACGCCACTGAAAAATCCTCCAGGCCATTATGATTACTTCTTCTTTGAAACAATAATAAATAAAATCTCTATTACAGTTAGAAAACTCTTAAAACCTGCACAAATCTCTTTGTCAGAAACGTTCCATAAGCATTATTTTTTCAGATACAGAGACTGAAACTTACTTTCAACTAATTATCACCATATATTTATTTTTTATTGTAATTTATCAGTACATGACATTTGTTCTTTTAGCACACATCTCTTAACTTTACACTGATGGAAATCTTATTTTCAGTGCACTATAGATATTACTAGTACGATGAAAAAGCAAGTAGCTTGACTATAACCTGACTTCCTGCTAATAAAGTTAAATTATTCAACTCCACCCCACTACAATAGGAAGTAAGTACTTAAAATATGGCATAGAATATAAGACAGCTACTCTGCTTTGATGGCTTTGATTTCAGTAATGGAGCTTGAAAGTCTTTGACATTCATTGTATTCTTCCTTGAAGAGAAAAACATTCTTCTGCTTTGACTTAGATTTTCAAAATTTAACCCAAGCACACTGAGGAAAGGACATTTTAAAAGTTAAGTTTCCATCACAATTCAGAAGCCACCGATATTAAAAAACACTGTGATATGTAAAGTATTTCTGTTACAGTAAAAACTATATCTCAGATCTTCCTGGCTTCTAATTTTGTTCTCAGACCAATAGAAGACCCATTTGAACTGGGGAAAACTTTCAAGAAAATATCATTCTAAAGACATTTTCAAATATATGGGTACCTGAATTAATCTACATTTGCTTGGAAATTTTTATAAATAATAAATTTTCGGTCAATTAAAAAACCCACAAGAGCTCAGTAGTCCTGAGCCATCATCAGCTAATTGAAAGCTAAATACTGGCCACCTACTTGCAAGACATTTACAATTTACTAGAAAATACTTTCATATTTTGTTCTCTGCTTTCTACAAATTTTCAAGAAATAAAATTGACTGGAAAATTAAAACAGAAAATATTTCTCCTGCACATATTGTCATTTGGCTTAACTGTTTTCAAACTGTGATCCTCTCAGTACATGAAAGAATAATTCAGAATATGTAAAAAATCTGATTTCCCACTGGAACTCTGTCATGAAAGCTATGCAAGAAACAGGGCTTCTGTGTAGAGACCTCATCAAATACACCTAGCACAGCTCTGTCTCTCCTTGACTATATGGCTCTTGTAAGGAAAACAGCCTTTGCTGGTTCCTGAGGGATCATATAAGAACTGTTCTACTACTCTAAACTTTATGCTTGTATGTGTTGTATTCAAGAGACAGTCAGGTGCTTGTTTTAAAGCAACAGTGACAGGGAGCAGATAAAACACCATCATGACACCCTGCAAAAAAGTTATGAGGCTGCAAGAAGGTGAGCTGAACACACGCTGAACCTTGCAACCAAAACTCCCTTGAGTGCAACAAACCCAGAAAACTTCTCATCAAAATTAAGATCTGGCTGCCTTTCTCAGGGAGGGTCCTACTCTCTCACTGTTAGGTACTCTTATGAATACTCTTCCACAGACTTCCTTTGCCATACTGAAGAATCTGCAAAATGTTTACCTATTTTTGGAAGTCTTTTTAAAAGACTAGCTGGTATTGATTTAACTCATTTTCTCATTCTCTGCTTATAACCTTTGCTTTTGCTGAGTCACATTGTGCATGAGAAATCATTTTGCACACTCCCAAAGCAGCTATAGCTCCAGTTTATTGAAAAAAAATAGCTTTTCCTGACTTCTAAGCATTTGCAGTTTCTACCAATATCTTTCTGCAGTTCTTCTATGCTGTCGTTTTAAACTAGATTAATCTTCTGATCTCTCTGTTCCCCTCTCCTTAGTTTCTCACCCCCCAGAAAGAACGTAAGCAAGCAATACACAGTTTGCAAGCTAATTAATTTAAACAGCCTACTCTAATAAAAAGAAAAGGTATTTATCACATTTCTTGACCAATATAGTTTTAAACAGGCTGCCCTGAAATACATCTAACATTTGGATTTCTAAGCTATTGACTAAGTAGAGCTTTATTTTTCATTTCAGCCATGCCTTACACATCTTATTTTATAACAACCATATTTTGACCATTAAAATATTTTCCAGCTAAATGTCTCCAAACAATAATGAATTAAGATTACAATTATGACTAAAATTTACTGAAGCATTAGAGTGATACTGCAGATGTTGATCTCTATTAGATTTTATCTAAAAATATTAATTCCCTGACTGCAAGCTGGCATCAATTAAATGAAAGAAAACCTGTAGTAATAAAACATGAACAAAATTAAATTCACCACTGATAACAACTTTGCTTTGAAGTTGACAGGATTGCAGAGACATAAAACAATACAATTACCTTAGAATCACATATTTTCTATATCAGCAATTCTGAAAAAAATCAGCATTGCAGCTTTCAAGGGCTAATTTCAATTTGTATGGGGAGAAGAGTTATAATATGGAAAAAAAATGAGGAACTTCTAAACAAAACTAGTTATTTTAAGTATCCATTGCTAATCTACAGATATTTAGGTACGAAGTTCATTTCATCTTTTTGTATTACATCAAAAACATCATAGACAGGAAAATGGCACTAGTAATAGAAATAGTTTTGTCCTTGTTTATTTTGACTGAGTTTTCTGTAGCCCTTCTATCACATAATTTGATTCTAGAGAGTTGCAAAGAGAAATAAAATATTTTAATCCTGCTGTTCATTCAGCTACATTGATGAATGCTTACTTTTTACAAATAGGTTAAACATCCTGAGACTTTTCTTCATTTCTACTTTCGGATACTTTCAAAATGAACATTTTGCTAATTATTTTCACTTAATACATAAACAAGAAATATCTCACTTTTTAAGTAAAATATTATTGTAAAATTGTAATTCTTGTTAAAAAAGCTAATCATAAAACCAGTGCTAAATGGATTAAATTGCTTTAGAGAATAATTGGTCAGAATGTGCATTCTAGTTATTTGTCTCAGTACTGACACCATATAAATCATTTGCAGAAGGATGGAATCAATTAACAGCTGCCACACAGCAGGATTCAAATGAATTTAAAACCCAGGGTGTCACAGACACATTAAAACTTAAGAATGAGTTAATACAATACTGAACCATTACTAAAAATGATTTCAGTAATCTAAGAAAATTCCAAAATTCTGCATATACTGTTTTTGTGAAAATAAATCCAACTTTTCAAGAAATATTTTTGTCATACAAATTTAAAATACTACTTTAAATAAAACTACAAAACTTTGTTAAAGATACTATTCTCACATATCTGAAGCACAATAAAAAGTTTTTCAGTACTTCCATTGAGCTTTTCTTGCTATGAGTAAACAATACTTCTCAATCATCCCCAAAAAGAACAAAAAACGCTGAGCAGTACACATTGTTTTCACACAACACATTCAGCATCTTTCTTCCCTGCTTTACCTTTTGATCAGCCACTGCACATCTGGGAAGGAGGAATCCCCGGGTTCATGAGAATACATCAATTTCTGCTCTGGCTAGGTCTTTCATTTAATCCTCTAGGTTCAGTGAAATCATATGAACAGTCTCTTAATTTTGAGACACAATTTTTTAGATATATTTTCCCTTCCCCCAAAATGCAATTACAAAATATAAGGCATCTAGAAAACAAACAAACAAAAAAGTGTAGCATATGAAACAGCAGCAATTCAAGTCAGAAAGCTGACCCAATGGGAAGCTATCGAGAGCATGAGAGAAGTGTTACAGTTTAATGCTGTTACCATGTGCTGTATATAGCTGGAGGTCAAGTAAGAATTTACCCTATAAGGAGGATTATGGTACTTAGCTGATTAGTGCCTCACTACAGTACTGTTGCCTACAAATGTACATGCTGGTCAAGGCATTTCATTTAAACTATTTTTGAAAATGCACAGTTCCAGTATTTTGTGTTTCATGCTACTAGGTCCAGCATCTTCTTTGCATTCTAGGTCTCAAATAAAGTTATGCAATATCTATTATTTTTAGTTTGTAACATGTTAGATTTTGACATAATTTTCAGCTCTTAGGCTAAAATAGCTGTAACATCCACTTCAGTTTGATGTGCTGAACATAGTGTAGAAATGAAAATACCATTTTTTACCTACCAGTTTAAAAAAACAACACTGAAAATCAGTGAACTAATTACTTCTAGCAATAGTCATCAGAACTCACATTCAAAATACGGTGAGAATGTGAAAATAATAGAAAGCAAATGTGTAGACAGTCTCATTTGCATTAAATAATTATAAACACATTTTTCCACAATTTCACAAACAAGGCATCTTCTATCTATGCAAACTAGCTTAGAAATAAATTATGCTTAATATAAAGCACCATACGCCAGCCAAATGTGACTGTAATAAATGTAAGCTATGATGAAGTGGCATGACATGGGAATAATACTTAGCAACCTAGATTTTCTCCACTTCAATAATAGTAAGTTCATACTGTTAGAAAAGGCATTCTGACACCAAAGTTTTCTCCCCTCAGCCATAACAGACACTATCTCATAATACAGTTCATCTATGCCTCACTGCATCTAATTTTGAGTCTAGTCTTTTTAAAGTGCTTCAGTTTCTTACCACAGGGATTGTTCAGCAGGTGCTTTTCCTAGCAGTTGAAAGTATCCTGGTTTTTCAAAGGAAACCTTTAAGTCTGATGAAAAGGAAAATTTTCTTTCAAAGAAACACTCCATTAATACTAAGGTATTATCACCATTAAATAAAAAGTATAGCTACTTCAATAATGATCAAACAGTACAAAAATATCAGCAACATGGACAGACAGCCATATGAGAACTGTTTTGCCTAACGACAACTCTGCAGGCTGTTTTGGCTTGTTGAACTCCTAAAACTGTAACTTTACTAATGAATGTGAGTCAGTGTATCTTTATTTTTTTTCTCGCTCTTTATTGTATCCACAACTACAATGTATATGTGATATCATACAAAGAACTTCATTTTTTTAAATGTCTCTGTGGTTCATATAGAGATGAAATAAGTCATACGGAGTTCTTTTGATGCCTCCACAAAAGAGCAAGCAGAAAATGTCCAGTTTGTTCAATAATGTGAGGTATAGGCCCATTATTAAATCTAGTGAATTAAATCAGAGGTGGCTCATCAATGAATGATGGGTTGTGTGCAGCAGCTTCTCCAGGACAAAGCTGGCAGGCTAAATGTGTTCATGCTAGGGAACATCACCTGGACCACTATGAAATGAGACAGGTGCTTTCAGTAACAGTTGGAAATTACCACGGTACACAAAACTTTGTATTTGTAATTCAGCTGACATTCTCAACATGCTGGTGGGAATGGATTAAATATGTGTATTTTTAAAGCAGCACCTAACTCTATCCAACATAGCAGCAGACCACAAATTTACAGAAAAATAATTTGTATTTCTGTAAAAAGCTATATTATATGTTAGCAGGACATAACTTTACAATGTTTTTCAAGCTAAAAATACTTGCCCCACAGTACTGGGAGTAGTACTGTGGCTTGCAGTCCACAGTCCTTACGTATGCCCGAATGTGCAGGATCACACAGTTACAGCTGCTAGACAGACCTCCTTCAGTTTAGATCCCAGGGCTCACACAGGAGGTAGAGGTGTCCACCATGTCTGCGCTGCATGGGATTTCAGAGATGCTACGAGAAAAAACTTCCTGCCATACCACCACATAGTAACATCATCATGTGTGGAACAACAACCTGGTTTCTTGAAATAATGGCAGATAGCAGGGACATCCTCAGATACTCAGTTAACATCCCTGAATTAGGTATTTCTACCAGAGCTACTTTGCTTTTCTGTACTGCTGATACCAGCTCTTAGACATGTCTGCAATAGAGCTAGTCTTCCATAAAAGAGGTTCAACATGCAGCTTTCCAAAGAAGAAAATTTATTCTACAATCTTTGAAAAAATCCCTAGGGAAGATCACAGTCTACTTTAGAAAGTGTGTGGAAGTGAATACCTGAAAGTGAAAGAGGTTACTGTGGCTGCCTAGCAGCTTTTACACAGGTAGCATCCAGTCAAGATCACAGAAGTACAGAATATACAGAGGAAAGTACCAGCCCCTTCTAGCATGAAGTAAACCGATGTTGAATAGTCCTTGCAGAACTACCAGAAGCACAATAGCCATGAAGAAAATTCACTGAAATAGATAAATGCTTCTTCAAGAAAGTTGTGCGGGAATCAAACGCACTTTAAAATGAAACAACTAAAATGAAACAACTACCAGAAACACAATAGCCATGAAGAAAATTCACTGAAATAGATAAATGTTTCTTCAAGAAAGTTGTGTGGGAATCAAACGCACTTTAAAATGAAACAACTAAAATAAATCTAGTCTTGAAATGTAAACAAGCCCTTAGCCGTATTCTGCATTCTACTTCAATGAAGGCAGACTTAATTACTCTAGCCTTACTTAGAAAATAAGATGCCAGCTTTTTATATTCCACAGGAGAAATTAATTCTCATTTTGTAACTCCATATGTACATATACAACTAAATCATGCTTTAGAGCTCCTGTCACCAACATAACCTGCTTTACCCAAAAAGCTAGGTAGGATTCTCCAAAGTCAAGATTAAAATAATGAAATTCTAAATAAAGTTCTGGGCTATGTATTAGAAGATTTTGGAGCTAACATTAGTCATTTCTTCCATCAATATCAGCATTTCTAGACAACATATGAGAACTAAGAAGGTGGCTAGCCAAGATCAACCAAACTCAATTGGCAAACAGCTGAGAAACACTGAGAGGGAGTTGTTAAAGTTGTGTAGGTTCTCAGCACCTTTGAAAACAGAAGTCTATTATAAAAATTACAGAGTACTCTCAATAACTCAGTCGTAAGTAGAATGTGAGTAATTGGCTGAGAAAACACAGTAAAGGAACAGGAAAAAAAGTAATTAAGGAAAGTGATTAAAAACTTTGTGAAGACACTCATGAAAACTTTTGGAGATTAGCAATGACTTCATCACTCTCAGTACTGTTACTGTCAGATTGTTGGAATTGGTAGTATTTTTAAGATAACATTTACTTTCACTGTTGAGCTAAGCAACACAAAAGGTTTAAGGGATGCTCACTGGAGCACTTTTCAAGCATG
>JAVSBS010011412.1:12078-32751 GCA_033124195.1 Coracias cyanogaster | reverse complement strand
CCAGATATCAGACTGGGTAGCCAGACTAACATTGCAAGAGACTATAAAAGACATTCAAGATGCTAGAGTTGATGGATCAGAAAGCAAAGATCTGTAATTTTACAGGAGAAAAACAATCAAAATGGGTAGTTGAACAGATTTGACTTTTACAATTGGCAGAGAATATTTCATGGTATATAGCAATTTTGAAAAATATATCCATGTGAACTAATAAAAAACAGTTACAAAATTAGTGGATTCATATATAATAATGAAAGAAGGATAACCATGATCACACAGTTGGATGTCCTTCCTCCACGGGATATTTTTTCCAGAAATTAGATTAATGTTGGATATAACTGAAACTTTGCTGAAAAGGAGAAAAAAAAATCAAATTAAATTCCTTGTATTTGGCCTTACTGTGGCACCAAGCTCATTTAACCTCATCATTAGGGTGGTATTTCCCAAAGCAATGGATTAGATTATGCTATTAATAGTGCAACCTAAAGAACTACCTTTCCACTATCTGACCACTTCCCTACAGCTGTCCTGTAGCAAGGCTAAAAGAACCAATGGTACTCAGTTGGAACTTTGAGTTTGTTTTATAAATACACATAAATTTGGGGCAAGAGGAGTGTCCTGCTTTGAGTTAGAACCGAACCAATTCTGTTCAGTGATTTTACTTTTCAGCTCAGTCTCTTCAAACTGCTCTTTCTGAAGTTAATAGCAGATTTTCACAGACAGGGCAGAAGGGGAAAAGAAGTGGATAATTATAACCATGTTAGAAAATTCTTGCCACAGATATAAATGTTTAAAATATAGATTAAACCTTGAGAGAATCACCATCATCAATACATCATAGAAAAAAAATGGTTTCTAAAAGCTTTTAAAATTTTTAAAATTTGTGAAAATTGAACAGAAATGTGTTACTGTGCTAAAGGTTACAGACATTTCTTCTTCAGCTCCTTTGTCCTTTTTTTGACTAGTTTAGAAATACTTTCAATAATGCCTTAGAGACTATCTTTGAATGCAGAATTCAGGTGCAGTTACTGATCAACAATGTAAAGGCTAAAAACTTCCATTAATGATACGGAAGCATTTTCTTGCTAGCATTTCCCAATATATTAACAAAGTATTTTGCATATTAAAAAAAAATCCAGTTTAGCAAAAACATGAGAAGAAGCATTATTAGATCAGTATGACTGAAAGTAGAAACAACCTATGACTTCAAAAGTATATTCTATGGTATAAAAATAAATATTAAAGCATAAATTATTTTCAAAAACAGGCAAATTTTATGACTTATTTTCTCTCAGTCATTTAAACTAACAGGGAAGCATTTTATCTATGCTAATTGTTTATTACAATTTACTGCTTTACCTTGCTAATTGTTTATTCTGCACTAGGACCGCTCTTGTGCCTTGTGAGAGTTCTGTTGCGCTAGACAGTTTAACCACATACAACAAAGTTAGATGCACCAGCATTAATTGCAGTAGGATAGTGCCTCCAAGTGCAACATCCCTAGAGACTTTTAGGGACAAGTGCCAGCCAAGGTTCACCTACTTTGCTTTGACAGTCACTGTAGCTGCCCTATTCTATGCACACTTTCTGTACAGCTCTTCCTTAAAGCACTGGCTTAACAGAATGCCAAATGGAAATTTTTTACAGTACTGGAAGCAATATGAGAAAAAGAAGTCAAACTTCTGAAGTCATTAGGAATAACATATATTTCTGCAAGACAGCAAACCTGACATAGAAAACATGTTCATAGTCAAGAGATCCAACATTTTGCCAGACATTCTGAAAACTCCTTGTCAAGAATCATCAAAGACACACTCACAGACAAAGACTGGTCCAGCAAAATACTTCAGTACTTTGCACGCTGGTAAAGACTGGCAATTATGAAATTCATCTTAACTTAATAGGAAATTCTGTTTTCCCTCTTCCTCAACAAGTTGCCTTAAAAAAAAAATAAGCCATTTTCAGGTCAGGTCTGCCTAACACTGCTAGGACCATATTATCTCAGTGCCTGTAAACAGCACTTTTTTAGTTCAAAAATTCTGGATTTAAAGAGTCTTTCACTTATATAGGAACATGGACTTCACATTTCAGTTCCACGATATCAGGGATAATGGATCTATTGATTACATAAAATACAGTGATTAAAGATTGTAATAGAGACAGTGAGATGACTGGCATTTTATGCAGATTAGGTGTAATCAGATGGACTAACACAGAAGCTTGTAAATTCTACAAGAACCCGGCCTGGGAACTTGTTCAAGACTACTCTGCTATTATCTTAAAAACACAGGGGAGCTGTAAGCAAACACAGAGATATGCATTTCAATGAAGTGGACTACAGTGCTTTCATTAATTGTTTTATTTGGAAATTTTATGTCTTCCAATCAGTATTGAGCACTAAATGACATGTTGGGCAAAAAAGCTCATGAAGGAATTATGAATATGATAAATTCTAAATCTAAGGAAGTTGTACTCAAAAAAATAACCAAACTTTGCTCAATAACAATTTGACAAAAAGATAAAGCTGTAAATCAACATTACGGTTGTCTCTGGAATTATTATCTCATAAGAAAAGGGAATGACTGTATGAATAAGGTTAGGGCCTTAGTACATTAGTGCTAGGTGTCCCTCCAAATATTCTAGTACATGGGTTCATTTGTTCTGGTGCGCAAAAACCAAACATAGGGTTGTTCCAGTAACACAATCTGTACACTAGTTTTATTGCAAAAACTGTTTTCTGCTTATGCGTATTTTAAAACTTTCCAGTTCTTTATGTGTTCCATAATTGACTGGCGTATTGAGGCCAATAATACAAGATGGCAAAAGAGCAAATAAAAAGCAATAAACCATATATATATATGCATTTAACTTTTTAGTTAGCCTTCCTGCATACACACATATTCCTGTTCTTTGCCAGCAAAAGTATCTTGTGACTACGGCAAAATCACAACCTTATCAACACCCAGAGATCCAGGGCCTATATATTCCTATAACACCTTTTAACAAGAGGCATTTAGCCTTCAGGCACAGTGATGTAATCATGTCGAACTGCAAATCAGATCTCTTCTGTTAGAGATTCTCTTTGCAGCAGGCTTTCCAATAAAACATTTTTAAAGCATTTATCTTCAGACCCTGTTTCCAAGAGATCATACTATCTTCTCAGGTTGTCTTTTATGAGAACGCATTTTGAGGGTAGGCAACAAAAAAGCAGACTTTAGGTTCAACTGGCTCTCTTCATATGAATCAGAGTTATGGAGGCTTTTCTCAATGATTCAAGATCAGCATGGGAGATAAAATTGAAACATTGATATCAGAAGTGGTTATCAAGTAAATTGCAAGATTTAAAAAGGCAATATAAATTAGAAGACTCCTAGAGGCGACCTGCACATTTTCCATACAGTCAGTACACTGAGGAATAGTGGTTTAATTACTCTACAATTATTAACAATTACTTTTACAGTTGAAATGATTCAATGTGCTACCTTCACCATTCTTAATGCAATATTGTGTTGCAGATTGCAGAGTCGAAGGTACCTAGCCTTGAATAGAAGTTCTGGGTGAAATGACCAGTGTGAGAACACTTCAGCAGCAGTTTGGTATGCAAAGCCTCCAACGCTGCAGTTGTATGAGGATGTTTCAATGCTGTTTGTCCATATTCTCTTGTATGGAAGCCATGACGCATCTAACACCAATGCACACTTACTCTACTTACTTAGAAGTACCATTTAAGTCTTCTGAATTTGTTACTTTAGGAAAAAAATGGATAAAACAGAAATAGGTTCATGGCAAAGATATTTAGAATTCAGATGGTTAATGCAAAGGAGAGGAGAATATATGACTCAGACTTCCTGAAAATTTCAGATGAGTAGTTATACAATGGATGGGCTACTGCACATCTAGAATGTAGTCACCTTCAGATTATTCCTCTATGCCTTCGGCATAAGGAGGAATGGAGTGAGAGAAGAAAGAAAAATACAGAAAGCATACATCTGCAAAACTTCAAAGAAAAGGCTGGGAGAAAAGAAACAGAGAAGCAAGAGAGCATATGCAGCATAACTTGCACCTACTGTAAATGAGGTTTCCTTCATTACATTAGCAAACCTAATTAGTGATTCTGGTATCACCAATTTAGCTAGGAGTCTGAGATTCTCAAAAGCGCCTAACATTTAAGTTCATATTTCACAGCTTTTCCCAAAACCATTTCTTTAAAACAGATTATCTTCACCAGAAAAACTATTTTCCTCTTATTACTTATATCTCAGTAGAAATGCTGCTGTTGGGGATTAAAAACTTATTTATAACCTTTCCATAACACCCAGACAAACAGCAGTCTGAACTTCAGAAATCTAGGTGAGAAATTGTTTAAAATAAATGTTTCTTAAAATAATGTGCCCTGGTTATAGTATGATTAAGTACATTGTAATAAGGCAAAACGCTAATAAGTTTGAACATTCTTTTGGAATATTCAGTACAGAAAATTAACAAAAAAGTGAATGGTTAAAATATTTTTTTTCTTATATTCTGGCTACTGTTTTAACAAAATGTTTGGGGATTTTTTAAATGACTTTATTATGCTTAAGAGTAAAAACTATCCTAGCATCACTATCAACTTTCTGTAGTGTGACTATGGAACATGCATTGCCTCATCTTTGAAGAATTTGCCACCCATTCCTTGAGAGGCGACATTCCTGTCGCACGTTTTGTAGTGGTGGTTAATAAAACAAAAGTTATCAAGTCAGCATCACTACTTGGAGCCAGTAAGTTTCAAAGCCTATTGAAAATTAAAATCACAAAATCAAGTCCACATACTCTGTCATATCCAGAGAATTCAAGAGATTTCAACACAATCTAAAACTGGGATTTTTCAAAAGGACAACTGACAACAGGGAATTATTATTCCATATATCACTGGATTTTTTTTTTTATTGTCTTTACTAAAACTTAATTTGCTCCTTGCTGTTTCTATAAAAAAAAGACAAAAAATGAAAAGTATTGTGCCAAATGCAAACCAAAGCTTAATCTGATATTTATTATCTGTGACCATCTCCTACTAAGATTGCTATTAACAATAATGTGACATCCTCTAAAGAAATCTAAATCTGAAAAAAAACCCCAAACTGTTAGGAAAAAATGAGATATCTCATTGCTAAATCTCATGCTAAACCATATTTCCTGATGAAAACCAGAATGTCAGAAAAACATCTATATATGGATAACTTCAGCCTCTAATTTATGTGTCTAAAACTAAGCATTGGTGGGGAGCCTGTCTTTTAGAAGGCTGTCCAGACATAACTTCAACTGTAATTCCAGACATGAGCAATAGATATTGCTAACTTTTAAAATACATCCAGAGAACTGTCAGTGAGACGAAAGCTGGCTGAGACAATGGGAAACCATGCCATAAGTTTAATAAAATTTCAAATCTTTTAACCAGTAGAGTGTTGACAATGCCCTGAGACAGTTTCACTGTGAGCCAATTTGCAGTACTTAAGCAGCTAACATCAAAACCTTAAAAGAAGTGCATGTTAATGAACTCTCTGGCCCACTCTCTACATAGATGAAGGTTTACATCTTTATATAAATAAAAATATTGCTATTTTACCACATTCTGTTCAGTAAAATAGATATTTCTGTTATGTTTTAAATAATGAACATAAAAGCAAACATGGCAAGTATTTGTCATTAGCATTCAAATATCTCTTCCTAAATCCCAGATTACGTTACTTACGAAATACAAAACAATTTACAAGAACTTGTAAAATACTTTTGAAATCAAAGAATTTAAGCTTAAACATATTATGCTTTGTTGTTAAAAAGTCCCAACTGCATTTCTTGTCAGGTTCTAATGGGGACAATGTGCAGGGCATAATGTGACTGCTGGATCAAAAACTCGAGAAGGAGAGAAAAAAGATGCTCCCTTATCTCCTTTGGAATATTGCACCTACATTTTTCATATTTCCAAAGTCAATTGTATGGAAATTTCTCAATTATCATTTGAAATATGATCCTCAGGCTTAGAAAGCCTTGAAAATTTTTCTTATGTTTTCTCTCTTGAAAATCATACTTCAGTGAATTCATTAATATGAGGTCTCTGTACATCATGGCTTTTTAAATCCATAGCATCCCTTACTTCCAAGCTAATTAGGTTGGACAAACTTTTATTTTCAGCTTAGAATAGAAAATATACCAACATGCAAATCAATTGTATTTTTCTTATATTCAGAAACAAAATTATTTTTACAATAAGTAAATTATTTTAAGTATTTTATTAAAATTCCCAGGTTTCTGGCACAGACTAACTCATTTTACCTCTTTCCACAAATTTAACTACATCATGAAATAATTTTACATCGTAGCTCATTTGGTGTCAAAGTAGTTTTATATTCTACTAATGCATATATTTTCTTAAAAGTTTAAGCATTTTTTTTTCAGTGAAAGAGACAGTTTTTTAAAATAACAGTAGTATTTAGTTGATATTCTATAAAACTCCATACTTCTCATGCCATTATCAGAACTAGAGAGTACATGCTGGGGCTGCATTGTACTTTCCGGTTGAAAGAACAGCAAAAGGAGACAACTGCACATTTACTCTGATATTCACTAGAAAAAAAATTTCAATTCCTGCAAAACAAAAACCATACATGTTCCGTCTGAGGAACACAATACCAAAGTGAATACAAGACCCTTTCAGCCAATAATGACTCATGCATTTAGTCTTTGTTCATTTTCTCTTACGGCTCATATGAAATGCTACAAAATACTGGGTCACTGAATATACAAAATGTAACTGTACACTTAGTATCAGAAAGACACGCTCCTTTACAGACTCTTTTAGTAATAGGACACAGCTAACCAATTCAAAATATGCAATGTAGTCTACTGAACAAACCATAAAAGCAATGTGCCTCAGTCTATTTATGACTGTGCTTAGGAAATGTAATTAACCAGCCAAGAAACAAAAAGAATCTAATCAGAGCTGGATTTCTCAGACAATTCAGTGCCCTGTAAAAACACACCAGTTTTAAGCAGAATTCTCAGGAAAAGCCAATTAAAACAAAATAATCAGAGGAAAATATAGAGTAATCCATAAGCACTCTGCTTTTTATTTGTTTTTCAAGGTGCAGACACCAAAGGAGAAGAAATATCTACATTAAGGTACTGGATCGGTTATTCAGGAGCATTATATTCCAAGAATCTTTAGGATGACAACAGATTTCAAAGCCACAAAAGGAGACTGAGAACTTTTGAAAACTATTATCTTTACACTTCTATGAATCACCAGATATTATGCAATAGCTCTGGATGTGTCAAAATGGACTTAGTTCTTCCACTCATGTTTGTAATAACAAATATTTAATTTATCTAGTTATTAGCCACTGCAGATCAGGGAGATACAAAAAAATTTCATGGGAAGAGACAGACAGAGTTTTTGGTAGTTTATATTTAAGAGTAAAGGCTAACAAAAAAGATTCAAATTAGTTACTATAGCTAGCTTTTGCAGTCATCACTTTTGCACGTAATCCTTTTTACTCTCTTATATATGGAGACTTGCCTGTTTGCAGGAATAATCATGAAAAGAACAAAAAAGAGAGAGAATAATTACTTACCTTACAGGAATTGGAGTCCTTTGAGATGCATCGCTTTGATGCACAGACACCTCAGGCACTCAACATGTAATCTTAAGGCAATTTGTATTTGTTGGGGCTGTACCTGACTGCTCCCACCCTACTCCCTACGAGGCATCAAAAGGGTGATGTGAAGACCTGCAGCTCCCTTGCCACTGCAGAATCCAGATGGGAGATTCCTCAGTAGTAAGGACAGAGGAAGTACCATGCCTCCATATGCACAGGACGTCTCAAGGAACCACAGGTATTGACATCCGCTTTCTTTTTCAAATAACTGGTCATCAGCAACTCATTTTTGCTGACTCACAAACAGTAACCTGATATGCAGAATCTGGATGCTCCAAGTCTACTTAAAAATGACTCACACGATTCTGCCAAAATGAGCAGCATACCTATAAGCCTCTATAAAGAAACAGAATCCCATAAATGTTCATATTAACCCCAGGAAAGCAGCTTTTTAAGAAAACCTACAATCCAGTCCTGAAAATGAGGACTCAAGTTCCAGCATGTTCATCTTCATTTATAACAATTCACTGAAATATTAAAAGCCAAGCCCCCACCCCAAAAATATCAAATTACCCAGCAATTCACAGTTATTTTATTCTGCTAATTCTGATAATTCCGCTTCTGTAAGCTTATTTAAAATTAATTACAGGGAAACATCATAGAACATCCTTTAATTCATGATTTAATAAAATGTGATGAAAAGGTTAGTCATAAATAAAACCTTCTTTCTTCTCAAATTCACTACAAAAGGAGACTTGACCATAAAAGTGATGCTGTCAAAGAGACATTAAATTTCAGTCTTGCTAACAAAGAAAATAATGATTTCTCTATATTTGCTCTTTTTGCCTCATATTGCATTAATCCAGTTACCCCTACCTGTTTAAAATAATTTAATTTATATTTTACTGCCAAATTACATTGGAAAATTAAAATGCTTAATTCAAAATATGTTAAGAATGCATACACAGGGATTATATTTTTGTTTTACTTTAATATACATATGAGGTACTTATATTACCATGTTTTAGTAAATCGTATTTACATACCTAACATTGCCAAGACTACATAAAGAAATTTCCTATCAAGATAAAATTTGTGACTACATCGATTTTTGCTCTGGTCATTAGCAATAAAATCTGATCCATAATGTAGTAAGTGTGTGTGTGTGTGTGTGTTTGAAATCTCCTGTCTGAAACTCAGCATAGCTAGAAAAAATCTGAACTAGGAAACTAAGTAGTACATGTACCAGAAACCATATCATTCCGTACTTTAAATATATTTTTGATAAAAATAAATGATAACATATTTTACTCTGTTATTAACAGATTTTACTCCATCTGACATGCTGCACTGTAATACTGCTTTTAAAGATGCAAAGAAAATAGACTGAGATTAACTATCTCTATACAGTATGGGACAAGAACCTAAATTTTCAACATATACCTTAATGGGTGCACACAGACTTACAAGCACTTACAGAGCATTAGATTTTGTCTATGTACTTACATGGGGCTATTCAAACAGTCTTTTAAGTTAGCTCAGAGAATCTGCTCTCCCCAGGCTCTCTCTACAGTCAATGAAGAGAAGCAGACAAATCTAATGGACAATTCAGAGCAGAAAACTAAGTTTAGGTTCCCTGAATCATCCCCTAGAGAACCTCTGTCTCTCCACTGACTATGGAGGGTTCCAAGGGAGATGAGCTTACAGCTAAAGTTAGCATTTATTAATTTGTTGCACGGTATCACATCTTGTCAGTGTAAATAAATTATCACAGTCCTCATGGATAAAAACTGGCATCTATATCTGTTTTGGACAATGCTTTGTGAAAAATCAGAAGAATCATTCATTAGTATACAGTAGTTTCCAAAAATACTACATGATATTGAAAATTGTCTTTCTAATACTGAACATTACATGTCAAGATGTTCAAACTAGCAATCATAATTCTCATCATTAAGACTCAATTGTAATTCCGGAAAATACAACCTGAAGACATTATCACCGTTTACAATAGAACAGCTGCCTTTTTTACATTTTTATTTAAAACAAAACTTTTTTTAATTTTAAATATTCTTTAAAACAAATGGAACAACAAATCTGAGACCAAGGACCCAAGGGACTAGGTGATCTCATCTAGTTTGAGAAAACAGTGGTTTAGGCAGTCTAGAGTAAGTGCCCTAAGTGACCAGTCACTCCATTAGTGTCACTAGAATGAAATGTCACTTGCAGAGTCTAAGAAATTTTAGATGTCTATCATGGGAAGAGATTAATTGTTCCCTAGAAGTGCTAATTGCTCTCAATTTATTATAAAGGAAGACTAGGCAACTAAGAGACAGACTTCTAAACCGTAGACTTATAAAGCCAAATGAAGAGTACTGAAATTAAGAATATCAAAAGCACTATCCCAACAAAACAAAAACACAAAGGCAAATAAATCATGTAGAGAAATAGAAAATACAGGAAGAGGAAAGCCCTGCTCTAAGCTGTGAAATAAGTGACAGAAAACCAAGTGGTATTAGGATCAGAGTACAAGAAAAAACCTATCACTAACTTTAGGACTGTTATGGTATAGATGGGGTATGTGTGATGCAGCTGCTGCATCATGGATTGAGACAAATAGCATATTGACCTAAAACTAAACAAGTAATGCTATATGTAGTCTTATCTAAGCTGGGTGTTGTTTCATAGTATGTCTATTGCTAAGACGCTGCCTATGTTTATATAATTTGTTATGACATGTACAGTCCAAATACATTGAAATAATATTAAAATAATCTGTTTAATAGGACCCATCTGCATCTTGGTCTCCTTTTCATGGTGTTTTCACTGAGTAAGAAGAATTGCACAGACTGCTTATTAACTACCAGGATGCACAGTATTTCATAGAACTATAGAATGGTTCTGGTTGGAACAGACCTTTCAAGATCACCTAGTCCAAACCTGCTGCCACAGGAAGAGACATATTCCACTAGACCAGGTTGCTCAAAGCCCCAGCCAACCTGATTTTGAACACTTTCAGGGATAGTGCATCCACAAGTCCTCTGAGCAACTTGTTCCAGTGTCTCACCATCCTCATCATAAAAAAATTTCTTCCTCATCATAAAAAATTTCTTCTTGCATTTTAAAATCATTGCCCATTTTCTCATCACTACAGGCCCTAATAAAAAGTCTTTCTCCCGTTTTTAAGGAAGATGGAGAAAGGCCACAACAAGGTCTCCCTGGAGCCTTCACTTCTCCATGCTGAACTCAGTCTCTCTTTACAGGAGAGGTGTTCCAGCCCTCTGATCATTTTCATGACTTCCCTCCGGACCCACTTCAACAATGTATGCCTTTCTTGTAATGGGGTCCCCAGAGCTGAATGCAGTAGTCCAGGTAAGGGCTCATGAGAGGAGAGTAGAGGGGTAGAATCAGCTCCCTCGACCTGCTGACTGCACTTCTTTTGATGCAGCCCAGGATACTATTTGAATCTTTATGGTACTCTGCAAGAACTGAATAATCTGTTCCCATCCCATATGATGAGAAAAATTTGGCATGCTAAACAGTCTCACAGATTTTCTTATTTTAACAAAGTTCCACTAAAATGTTGGGGCAGCTGTTCTGACAGCTGAAAGACTTGGTGCAACAGCAGAGCAAAGAATCAGGATATAGGAATATTTTACCAAAAAACCTAGTCATAAAACATTTCAAAATCAGTGCATTTCATTTTTCTGAATTATAATTTTAATATTGGACATGTAATAACTCAGGAAAGTTGGCATTTCAGAACATCAGCAGTCCTCAAGATAACAAAGGAAAACTAGTCTGAGCATACTGACAACACAAAAATGCTATGGCACATCTTTACATGTGCCTTTAATATTTTTCTTAAATCTTTCAAGATTAATTAGGATGTTAGAAAAACATAAAATCTCTTATAGAACAAGAAAATAAATTGTATTTTTTCATCGCTGTTACCCTAGTGTTGCACCTTCGTACACTGTAAAGCCTAGAATTAACAGGTACATTGCTTCCTCAGATCCAAAGGAATCCTGCCCTGCATTAGTATCTATCCCATTATTCTGAAAGAAAAGACTTCAAGTATCTGTTTGACATCTATATTCCTTTCCTCCATCTCATTTCTCTTCTTGTTGCCTAACTCACATGCTGTCTATCACCATTATATATCTGATAAAAAGGATGAGACCATCTGGCGTGAATGTTCTTTTCTCTCCCTCTCAATAACTGACAGTCAGGATGACAACATTGCCCTCCAAATGTCCAATGTGTACTTTCAGACAAAAAGAGGATTGACTCAGACCTTGCCAGATTTAAAGCAGGATCTGAAAACAAGGCCTTTTCCTTGATAATGCCTTAGCTGGTTTTGGCTTATTTTCCAAAACAATCTCAAATATTTTTTTCAAAAGCACACAGAAAGCTTTACATTTCAGTATGTGGCTTCATAGAATAATTTAAATGTCAGGAAACACTGAAGTACTAATAAAAAGTTGTTGTAGGATAGATGTATCTTGAGTAAGTGCTTTTAAAATTAAAATATATCTTTTTAGGCTACAGTAACAAGATTTCATGACTTCTGAGCAGGCAAATATTGTGGTGTTAGGTGCTCCTGGATGGTTCTGGTTTTTAAGTTGTATTTCATAATTATTTTGTATTATTTGCTATATTTTTCAGTTTCTAAACTTGAATTATGAGCATTTCAAGGCTCTGTCTACAAATACAAGAATTATTCCATTTAATTTAGTCAAAATTAGCATTCTGGATATGTTGCAGAGCTTTAAATTACATATAAAGTGAATCATAGAATGGCTTGGGTTGGAAGGGACCTTAAAGATCATCTAGTTCCAACCCCCCTGCCACAGGCCTCCGATAGACCAGGCTGCATAAGGCCCCGTCCATCCTGGCCTTGAACACTTCCAGGGACAGGGCAACCTGTTCCAGCATCTCACCATCCTCACAGTAAAGAATTTATTCCTAATATCTAATCTAAATCTACCCTCTTTCAATTTAAAACCATTACTCCTCGTCCTGTCACTACACTCCCTGATAGAGTCCCTCCCTATCCCTCCTATCGGCTCCCTCTAGGTACTGGAAGGCCACTATAAGGTCTCCCCAGAGCCTTCTTTTCTCTAGGCTAAATAACCCCAGCTCTCTCAGCCTGTCCTCATAAGGGACAGCCCCTGATCATCTTTCTGGACCTCCTCTGCACCTGCTCTAACAGATCTATGTCTTTCTTGTACTGAGGACTCCAGGGCTGAACACAACACTCCAGGTGATGTCTCATCAGAGTGGAGTAGAGGGGCAGAATCACCTCCCTTGATCACACCTCTCTTGAGGCAGCCCAGGAAATGGTTGGCTTTCTGCGCTGTGAGCACACATTGCCTTTAACACTGAGAAAAATCCATATTTCTAAAGTGTATCAGTGCCTCATGAAATTACCGTGACAATTTGTTGACATAGTTTAGATAAAACTAAGTGAAGCCTGTTGCATCAAAGTTTTATGGGAAATTCTAGACTTTTGTTAAATAGAGAAGACACTTTTGTTTTCTTTTTTATTAAACTGATCTGCCAAAGCAAAACAGTGGTATAAACTTTAAAAGTCAATGGTTTTGGATAATGCAAGATTTTTCTGCCAATATGTGTTTTTAAGTAGCGTGCTGAAGTACTACATTATTATCCCAAACAATAGCCACTCCAACAGAACACTTCCAGCCAATTTACAAAAGCACTAATTAAATGCTATTGAGTATAACAATTTTCTTAACTAACCGCTAGCAAAATATAAACTAATTATTTTTCTGAGAGACATTCAAGCACTGCTCATTACCTACAGCCTTGAGTAGGGATCTTTTGCAGACAGTCTTGAAAACCCCATTCCCTCACAGGGTCTGCTCCAGAACTTGAATGCCTTCATTAAGAAATGTTACTGAGTTGAAGCATTAATGTGAGCTGACAGACTGCCTGGCTCATGTTCACAAGGTCAAAATGCAGGACTGTGTTAAACACACATGGTAAAACATTGCAGGAGAGAAGAGGTTCTTGTGTGAGTTAAATCCATTTCAATAGAATCTGTGTTGCTTTATTATCAGATCTGAAATTCTGCACTTCCTGACTGAGATGTTCTCAGCCGGTGAGTCAAGACAAACCTGTCCCCTAAACCAGCAATGCTTAAGCAGGCACTTGGAAGTCACACGTGGCCATTAAGGAACCATTTTTGTATTACCACCTATAATTTTAATTTTCTGAGATTACACGTGATAACACTCACAGTTGTAGCAAAGATTAGCTCTTGCACCTTATCTGACTTGCCATATCTTCTCCTTAATAAAAATCTTCAGTCACCTTTTTATCTTCTCTTTATTCAAGTCATTTAGTGAGAGGAGATACTCTGCAAGCTTGCTGAGGAAAACAAATGCAAATCATTTGCACACTTTCTATGTGTGATGCTGCTACAAAGGAAGACCAATTTTGTTATCATCTAATGTACACCAAAACAAATCACTTAGATCAAAGGTTTTAAATTTTTAAACTTTCACTTACTTTTCACCCTTCAATTAGACCGCAGCACCTTCTTCCCTAACTTCAACACACTCTCATGCTAGGAAATTACGGTACTACTCTAGTTCCTAAAGAATTTCATTGAAACTTGATATCAACATTCCTACAGAGGCCTCAGAATCCAAAATTAATTCTCTCTTTGGGTTTTGAAAGCGAAAATGGGACTACTTTGACATGCACCAGGTATGAGGATCAGAAGGGCAAATAATCAGAAACCTGGGAAAGAGCTTAGGTAAACCTTCTTTTCCCTATCCTCAGTCAAAATATACCCCAATATTATTTGCCTGTAGACTTTCACACTAAAAAGATTATTCTTCGAAGGCAATTCACATTTTTATGGGAATGTAAAGCCAAAACGAAAATTAAAAATCTGTAAGGGTCCATTTTCTATGGTAAAATCAGAATAGAAAAATGTAATTTTTAACCTTTGTCATAAAATGCTATGGAAACCAGAATAATACATATTTAGAGCCTATTAAAAGAGCCCCAATTGATGTAAAAATTAAATAAAACTGTTGGAAAGTAAAGGCTTTTATAAGAACACTAAAAAAGAATAAGGAATATTTTGAGAACAAATCATGTCTTTAAAGACAAATGAAGGCTCAATTTCTGGTAACACTTGCAGCATGTACAGTGGTCCATAAGTCATTGACTGGGAATAGGTACATGATTCGATGTTGAATTTCAAATATGTTACATGAACATTCCAGTAATACAACTCATTCAGAGAGAAAAGGATGTTTCAGTAAAGAAAGCACAGTCCAATTTAAATACAGTATATTTAGATATGGTGTCCAATTAATCCAGGCACTCCAAATGAGGAAAAATTTGTACTTAAAGTATAATGAAATCTGAAATATTTTGCATTCTGATCATTCTCAATATTCTTAACTGTGCTGTCACAGCTCACTGCAACCTTAGGCAGCTATTCATCTCAAAATAACATCAGCTTCAGCTAAAATTTAAGTACCTACATTTTGTCCTTTCATGTTATAAAGAATGCTAATTCACTGTAAAGCAATTTACAGAGAAAAACCCAAAATAGTAAAAGCTTGATTAAAAGTCCTCTTTTCCTACTGTTAAGGGAAAAACCCTACCTTTTTGGTAATGGAGCATTATACTGTGTGCTATATTAGGCTTTAATATGTTCTATACTATATTACATTAATATTGTATTTTAACATACTTTTGCCTTAGATAAAAAGCCTATTTAACCATTCAGCAATTCCAAAATAATGTAAGTGAAGTAAAAGGTCTTCACAAATTGTGCTTAATGTCATCTGTCCTTCAGATTGGGACTTCACACAAGTGAAAAAAACCCCTTTGCAACCAAAAAACGTAAGAGACAAAAGATATAATTATACTTTATTTTAAGCAATTTTTTCAAGTGTGGGAATATCCACATTCAAGCCAGAGGCTACATGAATACCCTACCAAGCAGAAAACACAAGGAACTAATTAATTTACAGTGTGATCTAATTTTAAAATTTACTTCCCAGAAATAATAGTTCAGCAAGCAGTGACCATCTTGCCACATTTACTTAAGAAGTGTAAGTATTAGGAGTCTGTCATTAGTGAAAGAAAATAAAAAGACAAGTAACAGGAGAAGGTAAGAGACACGTATTTTAGCTGCATAAGCATTATATATGTATAGCAGTTTGTAGTTCAGCCTGGCAAATGAAGTAAAAAAAAAAAAATACAATGGTACACAAGAGATTTTCTCCTAAATGAAGCTTCAAACAGAAGCTCAAGCTGCCTATGGGAGCTAATTACATAGCCTTCAAAGACAGTTGGTGTAGGTGTTTAAGGGCACTGAGGGTGAAAATAGAAGACTGAACTAGTAAAAATTCAGTTTGTAATTGGTATCTCTAATCCAAACTTTGTTTTTAAAGACTAAAAAAAACAAGCAACCATATATACTGTACAGAATCATAACTAACAAATCATCCCTAAGCAACAAAAAACCCCAAGATTTAGGGCATAGATTTTTAGTAACTACTCTACTTTTAAGCTGTATGAGGAAGAACAATTTAAACCAATCCAGTTTCTTTTATAGTGTAATTTCACTAGAATAAATAGAAGTCCAGTAATGTAGAAGCGGACTAACACATTATCTCTGACCTTTATTAACAGATATTCTCTCTACCATAATCAAATACCAACACCAAAGAATAGAACACAAAGTTATGGCCCTGCAGAAGCCCTAATGGGAGCACAGAAAGTACAGGGTCCCCAGTATCAGTGCTTTCAGTTTGACACGACTGATGTTTATTTACTCAGCATCTAAAATGCCATAAAAGTCATCCAACATGCTGCTGAAGGATGCGCTCCTTGACTTGAAGGAGCTATGAATAAGCACTTGCAGCATATCTGCCCAAAGGGATGGTAAATTATATCTTTAGAGGTGGGAATGTGTGAGCCAGGATATGCAACAGATGAGAATGGACAAAAAAATTCTTCAGCTGTAAAAGACAACGTGTCATCTAAACTGCATTCTGAGTAGGCTAATTGGTGACTCACGTATTCAAAGTTAGGCATGCACTTTATTACAGCCATTTGCATTTTTAAAGGCATATTTCATCATATTCATTTAATTATAGATGGTATTTTTCTAGGGCTCATCCTATTCTACCCTTTATTTTCAATTCTGATGTCAGTAACAACTCTCAATTAGCATCATTAAAGTGTTTAATTAACTGAATATTGATTTCTAGATACTTTAAGAAAACTGTAGCATGTGATCAGATTACACAAATCCATGTGTCACTCATCTCCTATGCTGAACATCACCATTTATCCTAACCTACTGTATATGATGAGATTCCACCTCTTTTCAATACATGTAATTGTGCTTATGACCAGATGATTTGAAGACAAGTTATTGGATTACATTGAACTCTTCTGCAGAGCACAGTAAGCTATGCATCCTCTTTTATGCTCTTACACAATTTTGTCAAATAAAATAGTTTGTTTAGCAATATTCTTTCTTCCTGCTTTCAAAATAACAAATTGCTTTTGAAGCCCTATACAGATTTACAAATCTCTTCCTTTAAATTTTTTATTATTTTACTAGGAATTGAAGCTGGATGTAGGAGATGGAGTTTGGCAGGTTTAGTGCCATAGTGTTGAAATTCATACTACGCATTCTATCTCATCCCCTTATACATTTTTATTAACATTTGAAGCTGTGCAAATCCAAGATATAGCAACTAGGCAAATCAAGCTGGAACTCCTCTTTGATATTTGAAATTGCCAAAATAATGAATAAAGTTGGAGAAAGGTAATAGACTTTGAGAGCATTAACAGGGTCTGATCCATCTCCTAGTGAAGGCAGTGGGGGCTTTCTATTCATCTCAGTCAAAGTTGAATTAGGCTATTAAAGTAGACAAAAATGGTTGAGTACATACAGTACTAAGCGTAACTGACCTCAGAGAAGCACTTATACTACCAGGGACTGGGTATCTGGGGACCACTGTCGAAGGAAGCACTTAGAAAAACGATACTTGTGCTTCTCTCACTTTCCATCATATTACACGTTAAAAGGACCTTGGGTTTATACAGTTTTTGAAGCCAGGGCTTGTAGGGTGGGGGAAGGTTACCAGATAGATTCAATACTCAAAAAAAAAAAAAAAAAAAAAACGGTGTTTAAACCCAAAACAAAAGGCAAGCATTCAAGAATCATTGAAAAATTGCTCTTCTTTGAGCAAAAAGTCTACTAGATAGCACGAGTAACTAATCCATCATGTGAACTTCAGAAGTTTGGATGGGTAATAATGGCTGTAGAATAGTAAAAATACATACCTGAGTTCCAGTTTTCCTGTTTCTCCTTTATGGACCCAAAAGATGTATACTGGTTATATTCAGTGTATTTATAGATGACTTCTAATGCAATTCAAACACTGATGTGACAGTTTTCACAGTTATTTAGGATACTATGAAAACTGACTGCTAGGAATTACAATCAAGGTCTTACAATAATGATCAGCAGATAATATTAAAAACATAAAGGGCAAAAATTAACCTAACTAGACATGTCTTGTAAAAGACCATAAATTAGCTACCATCTACTCAGAAAACAGAAGCATTCTGGACAGTTTTCTGAAATATCAGCTTAGTAGACAATAGTGGTCAAAAGTACAGAAATAATGCTTTGAAAGGTTGAAAAGAAACAAGAAAGGCTGATGCAAGAAGATGTTAGTTCATAAAATCATGTATGAAAAGGAAAAGAGAGACAGCAAACAATTACTCACAGTATCTCACAAAACTGCATGTACATGACAGAACTGTCAGAATACAGATTTTAAAAACAAACAAAAAGGAATGACTTTTTTCCACAAAGGATGTAAGTCAAGTATCACAGTAGTAGCCTGTGGATGTCAAAGCACTAACTGGATTAAAAAAATTCTTTTAAAATGGGAGGACAGGGCTATCAGAGACTATCCAGCCATAACAATGCCTCAAGAAGTCCCTGAACTTCTGTTTCTTGGCAGCTAAGATATTCTACACTTTCACTGCTTTTCATACTCCTCCCTAAAACTCTGTTGCTCTTCGCTGTCAGAGGTAGGATACTGAGGTACTCAAATCTCTGACCTGTATGGCCTTGCTTATATCATGAAAAAGTCAACAGAGTGGCAAAACAAAATGCAAAGGTGGTGCTTCAACAGGCACAAGGAAATGGACTTCTACATCACTGTTATACATCAGAGTCTATACCATTAGACTAGGTGCAGTTATAAGTGGCAACTATATAGCCAAAATAGTTGTTCTGTTTTCTCTAAACAATATGTTTGCTTTCCAATGAGATATCTAGTAAATCATTTTGCCGCTAAAGTAGCAGATGGTGAGTTCTGTGTAGTTGACCATGCTTTACCCTCCATTAACTGACGGATTCATTGCAGCTTATGAAAATTCATGCAGGCTGAACATTAGATGAAAGCAGAAAAAAAGGAACCTCAGCTCTCTCATTTAAAAACAAAATACATAATTTTTTAATAAGATTCGTTTCTAGTCCTTCCAGTTACAGACAAAAAGTAGAAAACCTGAATCCTAAAGATTCTGAAATGGAAATCTACAACATTCATTCTTAGGAACAGGTTAAAAAAGCACAGTCTATGATTTTACAGCCAGCCCAAACTGAATCTTTGAAGTACAGTTTAGATTTGTCATACCCCTAAAAGTTGGTCACAGAAGTTTCGCTTTTTAAAGTTACAGAGTGTATAGCAGAAATCAAATACAGAAGTGAGCAGCCCAGAACCATCCATGTTCATCAGCTGAATTTGAGAGTTTCCAGACATACAGAATCAAACACAGTAACAGAAATGGGAAAACTTAATATTAAAAAATGGAATCTTGCTTAAACACAAAAAAATCCATTGCAAATTACATGGTCTTGACTGAAGCTGTTAGAGAAGGCAAGAAAGATGTTTCTAAATCAAATGCAGGATACATGCAGTGGCCAATCACAACATGACTGTAGTAAAATACAAAGGCATGATATAGTGAACAAGGCAATTATGATTCTAGGACTAATCAAAAACTTACTTTCAGCAACAAAAAGAAGTATTGGTATCATTGTAGAAAGCACTGTAAGACTCCGTTTAGACTACCTTGTACAATTTTGGTCACTTATCTTCAAAATAAAGACGACTTACTATAGTGACAAGGGAAACGGAGAATTTCATTACAAAGTAACGCTAAAATAGTTTGGCTTATCGAGCTATGCAAAATGAAAGTCAAGTGGGAATATTATGACTCTATGTATGTAATTAAGGACAAATACGGAGAGAAAACAAGTTACAGGATAATGCTGTAACAAGATGAGATAAATACAAATCAGTGATGAATAAACTAAGACTAAAAACTGAAAAGTTATCTAATTATCTATGAAGTACTTTTCTGGGATTGTGTTCCAAACAGTAGCAGAGGCACAAAACCTACATCATTTTACAACAGAAACAGTAATTTTAAACAAGATAACATCTGACCATGATAGAGAAATACAAGCTTGAGATATGAGCACAGAGAATTCTGTTTAACTACCACAAAAAAGGAAATGTTAAAAAACAAAAATTGGATCCTGCTTGTTCCACCACCTTATTTAACAGGTTCTGTGCTTTGTGACTTTCAGTGCTCATGTGCCTTTTTGTTTTTCCAGAAGCATGATTTGATTTTAGGTTTGCTAGACTTCAGTTTTCACTGATGTGTGAGAATTTGGCTCTATCTAGCAACAGATTTCTGAGGGGAGGACAAGCATGCTCCAGATGGTACGAAAAAAATCTCAGCTGTCTGATTGTTGCATGTTCCTTACCCTTTCATGGATAGACTAATTGATGCTATTGAGGTCAAGAATGAATTTTAGCTATGTCAGACTGGTAAAGGTCTCGGTCATACCTTCCCTCTTCCTGAAACCTCACACCATAGGTCTTGGGGTTTTTTGTGTGCAAAAACAAAACAAACACTTCCTCTCCCCTTTCCCCCCACCCCACACCCA
>JAVSBS010011412.1:0-11482 GCA_033124195.1 Coracias cyanogaster | reverse complement strand
CTTCCGCGCCCCTGTCCCCCCACCCCACACCCACCCCGCCCCCCCCCAAAAAAAAAAATAAAACAAAACCAAAAACAACTCACAGTGCTTTGTAGCAGACAGTATTTCGTAGACCTTTCAAAAGTATCTACTTGTATCCTTAACTGCAAATGTAAGATATTGGACTGTGCTCTATTTGAGGATACATGATCTCCTTTGAGAATCTTTACTCATTTCTAAAAGTAAGGCTTAATTAGCAGCACAACCCAGCCAAGAAGTGCCAAAAGATTTTCATCTGAACAAAGACAGTAACGTAGCTTTCCCCAAATAAGAAATAAGACATGAAGTCAGAGTAAGCATATTTAGTAAACAGTTGAATTCAGCTACAAAGAACTGTTCTATAGATGGTAACACTGAATGTGCCTTAAATAAATGTGGCCATAGCCCCGTTTGGTTGAGCACTTTGTACACCAAGAATTCATGTGTTCTAGTAAGTTTTATTACATGATCTCATTAATTTGGAAAACCTTTAAATGGAATCACCTTTGCACTTTCCCCCATAGGGTATAAACATTACATTTTAGTTTTTAGAGGTCTGTGTTCTCTCTCTAAAAAAAAAGGATTCTTTTTCACATAAAGGGCATGCAAAGGTTGGTGGGCTGTTGCTTTGTTCATTTTTTTTCCTGAGTAGCCAGGATCCTAAAGGAAAAGGACAGAAAGAAAATGGGCTGTTTGACTTGAAAGTGTGCAAATACCAAGGAAGTAAGAAAGAAAGTGACCTAAGGGACACTTCATCTCTATGTCCTGTAGGGAGTAGTAAGCCACTAGGAACTTCAATCTTGCAAATATCTACCAGATATTACTATGGCTATAAGAAGGCATCTTTAACTAATAAACTGTGCAAAGAAACAAAGTTTTAGAGATTCAAATGCTGCCTGCAGTCGCATTTAATCCATCAAGTTTAATTTCAAAGGGGCTGGTTTTCTCGTTAGTAGAAAAGTATAGGCAGCCTTTTGAAAGTCTCTAAACTGTCAGACAGGTTATCCAATATGTCAACGAAGAAAACTGCCAAGAATTTAACCATCTTTCTTGCTGGAATAGAGTAAAATACAGTGCATACTTGTTTTAATAGCTACCCAGTGCAAACAGCAAGACAAACAAACTTGTCCATAGAAAGAACAATAAATTTCTAAGAGATAGATAACAGTCTTTGATTATTTCTGTTGATAAAATGTAATGAAAACTTAAAAAAAAAATTCTGCAAGAAACAGATGCACTACTGGATGCCACGCTGCCTTCTAAAGATACAACTATTGCCTGATGAGCTTCTGCTACTGGCAATGACACATCAGGCTTACTGACACTGCCACACAGCACCTTTGCAGGTTATAAATGATATCAGAACACTAAAAACTAATGACTACTTTTGAAGACATTATTGATCATGTTTTCAAATTGAACCTTTGTCTAGGTGTGGATTTAGAACATAAATCCACCGTCTCTAAAAGGACTCATTTCTTCACACAATTCATGTTACTACATGGGGGTCAGAAAATTCACTTTACTAAATGAGTTCCCTTTAGTTCCTTTACTTACTTTCTGTTCATTGAACAACTTTCAGTGAAATTATCTCAAATGTTTTTAAATCAATGTTTCAATGAATGAAAATAAAAGACAGACTACAAGCTTGCAATACTTTCCCAGACACCCATGAGCATCACCTAGTATTCACGTACTTCGTGTTGTGTGACAGGTGATCAATCAGCTGTATCACTTCCAAATTATGGTTATTGAGCTTCAGACTAGCTAGAAAGCATCTAGTCACACTTGCTAAGTAAATGACAAATTCATTAAGACTCATCTATAGCGTAACAAAAGAAAAGCTTTTCATAATGGGGAAACACTAGTGTAAGCATTTATGCTACACATACTGGAAGTCTCAGGCTATCGATGCCAAAATGTTCCTACGTTTTTTTTAGAAAGATAGCTGTCAATGGTGAAAAAAATCTCCAGTGTTTCATCAACGCAAGACAACCTTTACAGATACCATCCTGAGAGGATGAGGAACTGGAACTAAAACTTATTAACACCCTAGGTACAAATGATCATAACTACTTTGTATTTGTTGTAAGATTCACAGTCAAGTCCAAGCTTGTAAGATACATATACAGTGGGATTTAAAGTAATCTGTGCCCCAAAGCTGAAAACAATTCCAAAACAGGATCCAAATCACATGGGAAAAAAAATGTGAACTGAGAAGACGAAAATCTGATTGAGCACCCTTCAGAACATTTTCACAGCTATCCTTTACTGCAGCAGTAAGTGAAAGCAGTTACACACATATAACAAGTGGAAAAGAGAGGAAGCTGAAAATAATTAACATAAAACTAGAAGTTAACAGAAATCTAGTAATGGAACCAAAAATATATAAGGAAAATTTGTTGTCAGATGAGAACAAAAAATACATGAAGGACTTCTCCAAGTATATTAAGAGCACAGGAATTCTAACAATTATGAGTCTGTTATGAAATGGAAAATATTCAGTTGACAGAAATGCTCAGTAAGTGTTGCTCTGCTGTGGTTTGGAAGGAAGCCAGATGACATATTGATACTAGGTGGTGATGATCATAAATATTTCCCATTACATCAGTAGTTAAGGAAATGTCTAGTTTTAGTAATAACTGGTTTACATTTTAAAACAATACACAGCTTGTAAGTTTGTAGTAGCTTCAAAGGGGCTACTAAGAGCAAGGTGATGTGTTAACAGTGATTTTCAAGATCCTGGAACACTGGGGGTGTTGTACCAATGGTTATTAACACATCAATATTCACATATCTCCCAAGTAAGCAGGGACTTGTCAGGATGACACTGACTGAATAAGCAAAGCAAAGGGATAACTTAAAAAAAATAATGTTTCAGCACAGCTAAATGTAAATGTTAACAGCCAGGAAAAAACAGGTAAGCCATATCATTAGGATGGAACACTCCAAGTGAAAAGCAGTCACTTCAATTTTCATGAAAGAATTTACGCAAAGGGGCCAATATAATCCTTGAATGTATAAATAGCAACTGAGGAAATTAATTCATTATGGAAGTTTTATTAAGTCTGTTATTGCTATAAAGTTATATTGCTACTGCCTTTGAAGATCATGTCTGAGTCTAATGATTGAACTCCAGGAAGTACAGATAGTCTGTTTAGCTTCTTAAATGGGAAATACATTTCCTAATAGGTACCTTCTTGATTTAGGAAAAATAGAAACAAGATCTAATACATGGAAATGGAAACTAAATGATGAAGTGTGTTCCTTTAACCACAGCGGTCTTAGATTTACAATGATTTTAAAAGATTATGATGGATTGTGGTGAAAACTGCTGATTGAAAGATGAATATTTTCTGAATTATATGTATTATTTAAGCCATGAGTCCATTTAGTCTCAGCGTTTATGAGATGGATTGATAAGCATACAGATAAATTGATGAGAAACATCACAAATATTTTGATGAGGGCCATTGAAAACATCTAACTGTGGCTGGAGTGGTGAATCAGCAATACCTACCATCTGGGCAAGCTTCTTAAAATGCACAGAAATCATATCTACCTCCACTCATTTGGAGTGCTAAAATTGAACATAAGGCATGTAATACAGATAATGCAAAACATAAAGCAGTACATAAATACATTTCAGTAATAAACTAGATTTCAAATTATGTTCTCAGGTAAGATAGATAAGCCTTTAAGGCTTGTTTTTAAACAAAATTAATGCTAAAATCAATATTACTTGAAATGCTATGGAAAATTTGCTTGAATTAAAATATCTCTTCTTCATTGGCTGCAGCTGCAAAATTCATTACTAATGGATGTCAACAGAAAACTAAAATTTTCTGAAACTCAGTATTCTGGTTCATTGGGAAAGAGGAATATAACATAAAACCAATGCCTAGGGAAAAAATTAAATAACATAACTGTGTATAATATTTTATTAGCAAGATGAATGGTTAAAGTTAATTAAGAAAGCTTGCTTCAAAAGTGAAATAATGTTCACATGCTTGTGCCCAATTAATATTTCTGCTTTTTCATGTTATTTTTGATAAATATATATATCAGTTTGTGTTGGGTTTGTGCCTGGGGGGATTTTGGTAACGGAGGGGGCTACTCGCATGGCTCTTTTAAGAAGTTTTGAGAAGCTCCCCAACGGTCCAAGTCAGACTCACCTTTGGCCAAGGCCAAGCCAATTAGTGCCTCTGCAGTAACATACCTTAAGAGGGGAAAACATGTGGCTCAGGTCCTCTTGTGTGGAGATTTCTTTGTTTTTAGAGAGGAGTGGGATGCAGAGAGACAAGCATGCAGACATCAAGGTCAGTAAGGAAAGAGCAGGGGAGGCATGCTAGAGCAGCCATTCCCCTTCAGCCTGTAGTGAGATGGCAGGATGAGCCCTTGCAGCCTTTTGAGATCAGTGGTTGAGCAGAATCCCATCTGCAGCTCACGGAGGACCCCATGCAGGAGACTGCTCCTGAAGAAGACCATGACTCAGGGAAGCCAGCACTTGAGCAGTCCATTGCTGGGCAGATTTTGGCTCACAGAAGGGACCATGAGAAGGGAAGGGACCACTAGCTAGAGAAGCTCATAAGGATCTCTGTAAGGTCCTCCCATGGGAAGGATGCCAGTTTCCACAGGGGAAAACAGTGAGAAGTTTTCCCTCTGAGGACGAAGGAGCAGCAGAAATAACATGGAATGTACTGGGACTGACCACAACCCCCACTCCCTGCCCCCCTGGACCACTGGAGGGGAGGAGGTAGTTGAGCTGGGCCTGGGAAGAGGGAAGGGGTAAGGGGAAAGGATTGTATTTAAGATCCAGTTATATTTATCACTGTCCTACTCTGATTCAATTGGCGAGTTGGTGGTGGTTTTGTTTAAATTAAATTGATTTGTTTCCAGAGGTCGAGTCTGTCCTTTCCCCATGACCATAATTGGTGAGTGACCTCTCCCTGTCCTTTGTCGTGACCCTCAACCCTTTTGTTGTATTTTCTCCTCCTCATCCCACCAGAGGAGGGTAGGAGCAAGCATGGCTGCATGGTGGTTTTTTGCCAGCTGGGTGGACTCAGATCATGACATAGTTCTTCCATAAATAAAATTGGAAGAATAATATGTTCACAAGAACTAAACATAAAGACCATTTTATATGGGAATATCTGAGGAGGAGGGGAAAAAAAAAAAAAATCTATCAAATAACCTTAATGCCTGATATATTCACAGCTTTGACCTGCTGTGTATCCTTAAGTAGACCACATTACTTCTGTGCACATTTTCACTCTCTTCCTATATAATATAGTTTTATCTCCACCTGGACACTCACTTCCTTATTTTTACTACAAATCTTCCTTATCTCTCTTTGTCTCAAATCTTTGAGGATGTGGCTTTCTCTATAGATTTTTATCTTCCACTTGGCCTTTAGCTAGTTAATAAGAATAAATCCTTTAGAATTGAACTTATAAACCTACATGGTCTCCCACATTACAGAGACCAGATTTCTTACATCAAGACCATAAATTGCATTTGAGTTGAAAAATAAAAATAAATAGAAATGAAAAATAAATGCTCTGAAAAACATTCTATTATGATTTAGATTCTTTTTATCGGAGGTTCCCCAATTCCAGAACAAAATTAGACTTTTCTAGTCTGAGATATTGCTCCCCTTCCAGCTAATGGATTTTGTGGTACCTAGGAAATCTTCTCAGAGAGCAGGCACCTATCAACCATTTTCAAGTAAAAATTTCACCTTTAAATATCCTGTATCTTTAGCCTCTTAAACTTTAAGGCAGGTTTTCCAGACGTTGAAGCCCCACCTCTAGAGTTTTCTTAAGCTCTTCCAAGGAGTGAAAATCCCTTTAGAAGACCTGAACCTAAATTTGGATATGATCTTACTAATGTTTTCCACACTTATTTCCCACATGGGCCAATCTGGTCATATTTGATTTATGTTCACACCTCTCTAAAAGACAGAATTTAGGCTGAATGAAAGGCTAAGTTATGAAACACAAGCCTACAGTCAACAAAAAAACTACCATGTCAAGCCATTGAGAACTCACGCATTTGAAACTCTTACTGTTATTTTACTCTTTTTCTACCCAACTACTACAATTTTATGTCTATCATGACTCAACTTCGGTATTGCCACACTCACATGAGCAGGTCATGAAATGTTAGCAGTACATTCAGTTTTTCAAATACTCAAAAACTATACTCAGGTATAGTTTGTTCTTGCTCCAAACTATACCTCACCTTCAGTCCTGCTTGAGCCTTCTCAAGATTTAATCACAGTAACCATAATAACATAACAACCTTAATGACAAGTCAGATGCTGCTGAGAAGGCAACAGACCTTTTGCACTTCATTTATGATACCCACAGGTAACGTTCTTGCTAAGGTTGACTATACTGACTGCACTGTTCTGAGGCTACCTGGACACCATTTAACCACTTCTCACAGTATGCTGTATTGGAAGATCTACCTTATTATTCTCCTTCACAACTTGTACACAATTATTTCTGCCAGAGTTTGATCACCTCAAGCTACAGTACAAGACTATGATAAATACAGCAGTCCTCTGCAAGCTTATAAAATAATAATCTACTTATTTATTAAGTAATGAATAATTAATAATATATTTATGGATGACAAAGTAATCGTAAAATAAGTTTTTACACTCTGCCATAAATCATTTAAAGTAAAGAGCTGCATGGAAATTTTTCACTTATGTTTACAATCAAGTCTTCAAAGAGAAGTTTAGACCAATATCAAGACAGTTTCTTCTAGTTCATAAATTAATCTCCAAATAGTGAAAATAGAAGATGTAGATTTTTTAAATAAAAGGAAAAGCTTGCTTGGAATGTCTTTGTTGCTTACCTTGTGCCTGTAATCTATGGACAAATGGTTAACTAATACATGACTGATAATAACAGCATGCACTCATGAGCTACTTATGGTGTACAGAAAAAGTCTCAAAGATTACTGCATCAGAACCCCAAAATATATTTGATTACAGTCTAAAAATGCATTTCAGATACATAGTTACCTTTAAATGAAAGTATCTTAATCAATCCTGCCTCTCTTATACTGTCTCTGACAACAAACCAGTCTCATGCTACGGCATGTCAAAGCACTCTGACCAATATTCCTTCCTCCACACCACCATCCTCCCGAAACTTGGTTGTTAACCCATCAACCAGAGGAAAAGAGAAGCAAGATAACTCCGTATTTTTCAGTATCTCTTGCCAGAGTCTTAACTTACCACACTACCATCTAGAGCTGAAAACCAGGAAAAAAAGATGCCAAAAACACAGAAAGTATTAGCATCATAGATTAAAGTCTATCAGGTATCTTTAAACTTCCCTGGTAACATCGCTAACTGTGAGAATCCCTAGAATAAGACTCCACTGGTAGTTTAGGATTCCTCTGAGCTCCTTTGAATAGGAGAGAGGGAGCATGTCTACTGCATCCAAGAGTGACTCACTTGGATATCCCATACAGTACTGTACATTTGTTAGGTGACAAGGTGTTCGGCTTTGCAAAACTGGTAGGATCTTCTCAGAACTGTCAGCTGTATATAAATTTAGTCATAAATATGTGGATATCCATGATCTATCAGCTACATAAGTACTTATCTGCAGATTTCTATGAACTGTTTAATTTACAAGATGCACACAGATATATTTTTTCAAAATGTAAGGCAAATAAACAACAAATTCTTCTTCAGGACAGTCATAAATTTATGTTAATTATTAAATGTATTTTTAAATGTGTTTGTGTATATATGTATACATATATACATACACACACACACATACACACACTGAAAAATGTCCTTGATGGATTTTCACCATAATTTAAAGTCTAACACTGCACCTTTGGATGACTGAACAGAAAACTTATCTGGAACCAGTCAGACTGACAGTGCAGTTGGATATGTGACCTGAAGCATTTGGTGAAGTATGTTTTTTACTTGACTGAATTAATTGTGATTTTACGGTATTTCAGAGCTATTCAATTAATTTTTATGTGGCTTCTACTTATCTTAAAAAATTCTAAAGGGAGAACATTCTGGAGAGTGTAGCACAAGAGACAAGAAGAAAAATAAACAGCTAATGACAAATCTAATTTTAATTTTAATATAAATAAAAATAATATAAATGTTTAAGATATCCATTTATATTCATATATTAATTTTATTAATATAATAATTTCTTTATATTAATATATGACATTGTTTCAACTATATTAATTCTTTTTCTTTCAACACAATCAGAATTAATGTAACCATCTTATTAGACAAATACCTGACAAGCATTGTTTATTACTTCTAATAAATTGGTATTCTTATTTTTCTTTTGGTGAGCAGAGCCTAAAATAATATTCAAAAAAATGTAGCTATATTTTGTGCTGATTCTGTTTGATTGGAGTGGCTTGGCTGCAAAAGCTACTACTGACAGACATAAGGGAAGAAAAAGTAGGCAGCACTGTACTTATCATTAGACTAACATGAATGTAGAACACATATAAGTGAAATTTCAACACATTGAATTGCATTATTTTAAAATATACCTTCTTTGGGAGTACAATGATTTCTTTTATGAGTCTGCAAAAATTTCCAAAAAAGTTTGTGTAAGACTATATTTGATATTTTCTCCTCACTTTAGAAATCATACTATATTTGTAAGGTGCAGGAACTTGAATGGTGTTAAACAGTGAAGGCATTTGAAAAAACAACTCTATATCTGAGAGTAGTATATTGATAATTAATATCATTGGAAATAAACTGCTTCTATGGCAAATGATACAGTAAAGAGCTCATTTTGGCAAACCACATTAAATTGTGTTTGCAATGAATCATCTTATAAATTTACCTTCTGAAAACTTCCACTGCTGTCAAAGCATACAGGGATAAGCAAATATTGCTGTGGGGACTGGACCTCCACTTAAAAGAGGGTTCAAAGGGTTTTTTTGTATTTCAGCAGACTTATTTGAGTTGACACAAAGTTTTAGTTTTCACAGACCTAGGCTGTGGCAATTGAAATTTCATTAATCTTATTTCACCTAATTTTTACACAATAATTTCTTTTGTGTTTATTCTCTAAGCAGCACTGTTCTTCCTATCAATAACCATAGTAGCTAGATATAAGGCTTTTTTAATATAGACACTACATCCCAACTACTAAGGGAAAAAAAAGGATAGTATTTCTCTACCATAGTATTTGAGAAATTATTTCTTTTCTATATATGAATCCTCTTACGATCTAAGTAGAACGAACTGCTTTTGCCTAAGGAAAAATAAATAAATTATTAATGCTATAAACAAATATTTATTCTTTAGAAATTTCTGTTTTCTTTAGAACTTGTAAAATCATCAAGTATTTCCACAGATTACAATGCCAAAATAACCACTCAAATCACTGTAACAAGGATAGACAGACCTCATTTAGGCAACGGATTCAAAATCTGAGTGCATCTACTAGCCACATTCATATGAGGTAATTAATATTTGTCTCACACTCCTTTTCTCATAATACTCCAAGTTTCATTATAATTACCATTAACTGGTTAGTTATCTTCAGCATGTAAAATGTTGGGCATGCAATGTGAGCCAGGGGCGTGAAGGTGGAATCCAGGCAGCAAGGAAATTTTCAAAGAATAGTAGTAATTACAGCCTTTGCACTTTCATCCCTCTGTAAATGCTGGCTCCCCAAAAAGATGAAGCTACTACTACCTCACCTTTGCTGGTCAGCAATACACTTAAATTAATGTAGCTGCCTAAAACATGTCAGCTGGTTTGTGCCCTAAAATATCTATGTCTCTTCCTGATTTCACAGGAAGCCTATGGTGCTTTGATCCGTATCTGAAGTTAGGTGAGACAAAGCTCTCATTTCTTTCTGCAGCCTACAATGTTCTTGGTGCCTGATACCAGCCTCTTAAGCTCAGTGTTATCTTTTAACATATTCCTTCTAGATTTTGAACTTTTAATACAAGCTCCATTTCACATGTTTGTAAATATGCTGTCCAACTCAACAAGTTGACATAACTGAAAACTATTTTAGCAATGCAAAGGGTAAAACCTTCCTGCCAAAAATTTAGAAACAGCAGATAAGAGCAGCAAGCATTAAAAAATACCTTCAGAGTCTATAGATTCTGTCTCTCAGGTTTTTGCTGTTTCTTTATATAGATACTTGACTTCTGAATTAAGTTTTGTAAAGAAAGGCTAAATACAGAACTGGAATTTAAGCAAACACAACTTCTGAAGATGTTTTAACTGCAAACTTCTTATGTGTTCAGTTACCTCTTCCGAAAAAAGGTTATTAGATTGGTGCTAGGTCAAATTAATTTTTAACCTTAAAGGAAGAAGCATATATTTTATTTGTAATATTATTCTTTAGAGAATCTTTCAAGCAAGTAAATTACTCTGTAAATACTTTTGTAAAAGGCAACATACAAATAGGGTCCAAATATTTTTCTGAAAACGAGGTCTTTCTTGTCAAAGGGTTTATTTAAATAAAGGTTAAATAAAATAAATTAATTTCAGTTTCAGTTCTTTGACTTGCTTTGCATTGGACTGAAGGACAGCAGAATTAGCAAAATATAATAGAAGTAATGCTCGCATGATGCAGAAAACAACAGAAATATTAGCAGCAGTATTTGCTCTGTTAATACTGATATTCAGTCTATGTGTTTTAATTAGACATCCATGTACTGTAAATGGTAATTCCTACTTAATCTTAATGAAAGATAAATTTCCAGAGACAGTACTGAAATCTCAGCTGTTAGTATGCTATACTGTATTGCGAGACAGTAAAAATAATAAAAAAGGCCTCCCTTTTCTAAGTTCACCTGAAAATAAATGTCAGAAATAGAACATAGCTGGAGATGGAAAACATTTATTAGATCCTCTATTTTGTTTCCATGACGATGAAGGATCTTTCCCCACAGTACAGTTTCTAGAGTGTTCTCAATCTCATTTCAGAAGTTTTTAATTTTTTAAGATTTATACCATTTCCTTTGTGCATCTTTCTGTAACACAGTAGATTAAGAAATTTGCACATGCATTCAGTCAAAACCTTCTCTTGCTTACATCACAATTCAGGATTAGTTTTTTTTAATCTCCTAAATAAATCTCTTTCCTTCTTGCTGTTGAACTAATTAATACATATATATGCTGCTGTCTCCTTTCACCTCTAGCTAAACTAACCTGGACATACCTCTATTTCTCTTCCCTATTCTCTTCTGGATTTTTTCACCTCCTTTTATTGCATTTCTGAAACCTAGATTTGCTAAAAACATATGTCCAGAATTATGCACAGTGATCCCACAGAATCACAGAATCATTATGGTTGGAAAGGACCTCCAGGGTCATCAAGTCCAACCTTTGCCCTAGCATTTCTCTAACCACTACACCATATCCTCAAGCGCTGCATCTATTCATTCTTTAAACACCTCCAGGGATGGTGACTCCACC
>JAVSBS010011411.1:5733-19000 GCA_033124195.1 Coracias cyanogaster | reverse complement strand
TGCCGGCGAACGCGGAAATCGCGCCGCGCAGCGTGTTGACCGGCTGGATCGCCGGCGAGCCGCTGCCCGACGGCCTGACGCTGGGCGAGGAATGCGAACTCAAGGATCCGGCCGAGCACGGCGCGGTGGTCAAGTGCCAGCGCCAGGAGCTGCAGAGCGACGAGATCACCAAGCACCTCGATTCGGGCAAGCAGGTCACGCGCCTGGCGCTGGTGCTCGACGACCACGTGTCGTTCGTCCTCGGCGAGGACCTGGTGGTGCGCAAGCTCAAGTTCCTCGACGGCGCAGTCGACCAGCTCGAGGGCGGCGACCACGAGGCGCTGCTGGCGCAGGGCTTCGCCTGGGCGGCGAGCTCGTACTCGGCCAACAGTTACGACGCCCGCGCCGGGGTCGAGGACACCGGGCGGCTGGTGAACGCCTTTCGCGAACTCACCGGCGGCCGGCACCCCGAGCCGGGCACACCCGCCGGGCGGCGCGTCCGGCCGCAGCGCTACCGCCCCCGCCGTGCCCGGCGCAGGAGGCCGGCCTTCGCCCCCCGCCTCCTCTCCGCTCCCACCGAGGAATTTTAGGAGCCTCCACCGCCGCGGTAGCGCGGTTTGCAGGCGGCCGCCGCCGTCGCCCCTAAAAGCGCGACGCCGCCATCAAGGCCCCCAGAGGGCCTTCGAGCCTCCCGGCGCCTTCTAATGACGCAACAACGGGAGGGGCGGAGCCAAGCGGCCGCGTTCCGGCCACGCCCCCCCCGCCGGGAGAGCCGCGAGAGGGGGCGAGACGACGCGGAAGCCTCGCGAGATCTCCGGGCACGAGCTGCCGCCCGGCGGGCTGAGGGGGAAAGGGAGCGCGGAGGGACAATGGCGGCCTGAGGGGCCGGGGGAAGGAGCGGGAAGAGGCGCCGCAGGCCCTGCCTCGCACCCTCCACCTGTGAAGGGCAGCGTCTGTCCCCCGTAACACACCTGCCCTCCAGCGCAGGGCTTATTCTAAGGACAAACCGCAAAAGTGTCTACTTTGCCCTCCTGCTTACTGAGGCACTGGTCACCCTCATCGCTCCCCACTCTTCATGTGTCAGCTCCTCTCCTTGCTTTTCTGGGTACAGTTGTCAGATGTAGGGCTTGCTTTGCTGTAAAGGCGGTAAGTGGAGAGCGGGCAGCGCAGAAAGTCTGCAAAACCTTTAAAAACCGCTTGAGGCAAGGGGGTAAGGGATGTGTGCAGAAAATAACCGATCTGTGCTCACGCACAAGCTCCTCGCTGGTGCCGACTCCTCCAACAAAAGCAGGGTTAGCTTCACTAAAACAGGAATGTTTATTGTGAGCAGATGCAAGGAGAGCAGGGGGGAGCAAGAACAAACTTCTAGCTCAGATTCACAAGAAACTTTTACTTCACAGATTGGCACCAGGAGGTTGCTCTCCTCTGCTACGCAACTGAGCCTTGGTTCACTGTGCTCCCAGGAGAGGGAGGTACGTGTTAGGTGAGAAGGACACGGAGTACAGAGCTGGCTGTGTAAGCCAACAAAGAATTACTACAAAACTGGACAAGCATTTAAATGATTTTGTGGAAAAAAAAAACCCAAACATATTCTCAGGTACAGTGCAACAAGGGCACACCCGTGTAATGCGTTAGTACTCAACTGACTGTATTTGGTATTATAAAAAAGATAAAGCCAAGTAATTTTTTTTTTAACAAAAGCTCCTTCAGGCATGTGCTAAAGAAACAGTTCTTAACGCCGAGCTACGTACTTTCCACCTATGTTTTGTGTGTGTTAAGAAGAGGTTTCCTCGCTTTGTATCTCAGGAAGCTGCATAGGTGTTGCCAAATGCATGGAGAGGCTGTTATCCTTTAGGAGTTTTTCTGTGGAATTTTGATTGTCACCTAGACAAAAAAAAAAAAAAGAACAGTCATAAGTTATTTCCCTGGAGACAGCGAAGGCCGAGAGGCAGCACCATCCTGCAGAAGAGACCCAGAGGGAGTACATCCCAGTCAGCGACTGGGATCACCTTGGTCTGGACACCTATCTGGAAGGCTTGAAGAGAGGGAGAAGCCAGGGAGAAGCTTGACAGCTGGCTCAGCATCTCTCCAGAGATATCACTGCTCTTTGAGAGCTGGGAGCAAGCACTTGCTTGCTCTCACCTGGAGAACACGAGATGTTTTGGTGATCCTGGGATGATTTGGTGAGCAGCTCCCTGCCAGTCAAGCTGGAGGCCCTCAACCATGGGCTAACCACCTCTGCCCAAGAGCTCCATCACCCTTTAGACACGGCAGCTGCAAGCAGCCAGTGTGGAAGCCCTTCTGCCTTGTCTTACAGGAAATCACTTGGCCTGCGGCGATGGGATTGCCCAACACAGGAACCTTGGTCTTGCACGTGGACCCGAGGGAGTATGGACTCAGGAGAGCACCATTAAGTGCTGGTGGTGCATCAGATTCCCCCTCTTGATTGAAAGGTGCCCAGAGTTCATCTGCCAGTTTGTACCTGCAGAAACTCCTGCCCATCAGCCCCGCACCCCCAGGACCCAGCTCCTCCTGTTCCCCACAAAATAAACTCACAGAGAAGTGAGTACGTTTGCATTCTTTACGGGGAGAAACCGCTAAAGGGTGCCAAGAGGTGCAGGACACTGGTCATCTGTTAGCTGACATCCACTTGTCTTCCTCAGCAGTTTAGAACAAGGCTAGCTTTCTGTTTTAAAAAGTTACGCAGGGTTGTGTTTGCGGGCACTTCAGAAGCACAGCTCCAATTTTGTTTCAAGCATTAGAAGGAGGAATCGCAGCTCTCAGGCCAGCCTATACCAACAGGCACAAATACAACGTGGAGCTACAGCAGAGGGTTGGGAAGCCCTTGGATACGGGGATACTCACATTTTTCACCTCTACGTATGCCTCCAGACCGTATTCTCCCAGCTCGCGCCCGTTCCCAGAAGCTTTGTAGCCACCAAACGGGGCTTGTGCACCAAACACATCATAGCAGTTTATCCTGAAATGGAAACCAAGAATTAAGTGCTTGGAGTTTCAGAACTGCTTCATGGAGGAGCCCAGTTACAGCGCGTGGCCACCTCTGCTGGTTACAACAGAGGGGTGGCTGCATTTCTAGGCAGGATTTCAGTATTTGCCAGTTCTCTCAGCCAACAGAACCAATCAATACCGAAACCTTATCCTCAGCAGCCAGGAAACACAACATCACAAAATCAATTCACGTCTCTCATTATCACAGGACCAAGCGTCCACATTGTCACTCACACCTTCAGAGTACAGATGTCAAAAGCACCTCCTTGTTCACTCAGTACTATTAAAAAATAGCGAGATGCTGGATCTCCAAAGTCTCGTGCTAGGACAGCAAACGGGTGTTGAAGCACTGACTTTGGCAGAGTTTTCAGCACAGCCTCAGCACACAGAGGAACATCCACTGCAGCAGCCAAGACGGCACGGATGTGCTCAGGGTTCTCATCGCTGCTGGCCCTCAGAGCCCTGCGGTCCTCGCTGTTCTTGCCAGGACAGCTGCAGGGCTGGATTTCTCCTCCCCCTTCCCATTCACTAATCCACAGTCAGAGCACGGAAGCTGGATATACCTCAATTTTACCAACAGTCAGCGTTACAGCTGAAGGTCTGACACTGCGTTCCATGAACTATGCATAGAATCGGATCCAAGGTAGAGACAGGCTAACAGAGAGGGAGCATAGCGAGAAACGGTAGCACATGAGGAAGCTCCCAGCAGTTTGGGGAGAAGGAAGTGTGGAGGCTCACCAAACTGTCCCAGCTCGTAGGCTCTGTGACACGTAGTTGGCTTTGTCAAGATCCTTTGTGAAGACCGCCGCTGCTAGCCCGTACTTGGAGTCATTGGCTCTCTCAATGACTTCTTCGATTGTTCTAAATTTCAGGATCTGCATGACCGGCCCAAAGATCTGCAAAATCCAAACGCAGCATGTTAAAATCTGTGTGAATTGATCACAGGGGAGGCTGTGGTTGATGCAGGAGTTGTGGATGTATGGTGGAAGTCACACAGCACATCAAATTCAAAGTATTGCTTCCCGTATTACAAAGTGCCCAGGATGTAACATGGAGGGAAGTTCCATGTGGTAACTTTCTAAGAAGCGTTGAGTTTCGCAGTTCATGAACATCCAGCGCTTGCAGACCTGTGGTTTTTTGCATCAGAGGGGGCAAAAGGACAAAGAAGTGAGAAGCTGACAGACAGAAAAGTGCTGCAGGCCTCACCTCCTCCCTGGCAATTGTCATGTTGTCCTGCACGTCACCAAAGACGGTTGGCTGGATGAAATAGCCTCTGTCTGCAGCGGGGTTGCCACCACACAGCAGCTTGGCTCCTTCACGCTTCCCAGTACTAATGTAACCAAGGATCTTCTTAAACTGCTCTTCGTCTACCTAAGAGCCACGAGGACACGACAGATCAGCTTCACCTTCGCTGGGGGTAAAACAAGATTCAACTACAACCTGCTGTGCACACGACTGTGCTCTAGCGCTTCCTCACTTCACCAGACCACCAAAGCCAGCTTCAAAGGGAGATGGTGATTTTTAAATGCCGGCATCAGGGGAGGGTTTGGAATCATCAGAACTGTTAATAAACTTGTCCCTCCTGCACAAGCGAGGAGATAATGGGCATAGCTCGAAGGAGGTTAATCAAGAGACCCAAGGATACCTGTGATTCTGATCTACGGATGCACAATGGCTCAATCATAAAATCACAGAATCATTTAGGTTGGAAAAAACCTTTAAGACCACCTAGTCCAACCATTAACCAGCACTGCCATGTCCATCCACTCAAGATTGGGATTATTTCATGAGAGAACAGTTCAGGACATTTCCTGCTCTTACCTGAGGCCCCTGTTCAGTTTTAAAGTCAAACGGGTTCCCAACCACCCTGGACTTGGCCTTCTCAACACTCCTCTCCACAAACTCATGATATATATCTTCCTGGACATAGGTTCGGGACCCAGCGCAGCAACACTGCCCTTGGTTGAAGAACAGGGCAAAATGGGCTTGATCCACAGCCCAGTCCACTGAGCGGGGAGAGAAGAGAAGACAAATAAGCAAACAAACCCAACCACGACTATCACGCAGACTGCTGGAGTATCTGCGGTACAAAGCCCTTCCACTTTTCCACGCTTTGGTAGGGCAGAAGTTCTGTCCCGATTTTATTATTCTGAGGGTCTGTTAAAGCACCCCATACTAGAGAAAAAAAACCTAACCCGAGGCAGATGACAGTTCTTATTTGAAATGATCAGGTATGAAGGACAAGTTATTTTACATCTAGAAGAATTTCCCTCCTTACTGCCATATAGAGGCCCACGGGTTGGCTCGTCAAGACCGAAAATGAGTCTATATGCAAGAGACAAGAAAACTTCATAAGAGTGCAGTGGGCACTAAGAAAAACAAAACAAAAAAGAAACTAAGGCTGGAGGAAGATACTGAAACGATTCTCCTTTGTTGATAACTTCTTCACAGCAGTGGGAAAGTTGTGGGAGTGAAGAAGCGCCGATACACAAATACAGCAGCTGCAGCAGGAGGCACGGAGACGTCCCTGGGCGAGAGCAGCCAGGTGGTGCCAGGTGGAAGCTCTACAACCCCAGGGAGGTCTCCTCTCCCCTCCAGTGCTGCTTGCAGAGAGCCAGCGTAGAAGGTACGGATCAAGCGTTACACTAGCCGGGGCTTACTGTCTGCGTCAGACATGATGATATTGGGGCTCTTCCCTCCAAGCTCCAGCGTCACCCTCTTCAGGTTACTCTCTGCAGCAGCCTTCTGGATCAGATGCCCAACCTGCATGGTGGGAAGATCAGGAGAATGAGGGACTTCACTCCTACCAACAGCAACACCTGTCAGAGCGGCGGCTCTTGGGCCTCAGTCAGCAGTTTAACAGTAATCCCTTCATTGTCAGGGCTTTCAGGGAACAACTGAAGCCCGCCCAGAGTTTCACCTCTAGTAAGAAGCAGCTCAAGGGAAACAATAGAAAATATTCTAAAGGCAGCACCTAAAAAGAGTCTTATGTAAAGTGAAAATAAACGGCACACCCTGAAGTGAGATGTATTTTTTAAAAAGAAGCGAAGAAGGCAAGGCACCGCTGGCGTTTTATACAGAAAAGGTATTGCAGCAGTGAGATAGTCTCTGTATCCCAAGGGTTTAGAGGTTCAGGTGCTCCCTTACCTCTGTGGAGCCCGTGAAGGCCACTTTATCTACGTCCATGTGGGAGGAGATGGCAGCGCCTGCAGTGGGCCCGTAGCCAGGAATGATGTTCACCACGCCTGGTGGGAACCCAGCCTGCCGGTTCGCAGCAGGAGAGAGAAACGTTACTCCTTTTCCAAATCAAGGATTTCACCTACCCTCAGCTGTTCATAACACCTCAGTTGGCCTCCCACAAACAACAAAGCCTTTTCTACTGCACTTTAATTTCACAGAATCCCAGACTGGTGGGGATTGGAGGGACCTCTAAAGATCATCTGGTCCAACCCCCCTGCTCCAGCAGCTCACCCAGAGCAGGGGGCCCAGGATCACGTCCAGGCAGGTTTGGAGTCTCTCCAGAGAAGGAGACTCCACAGCCTCTCTGGGCAGCCTGGGCCAGGCTCCCACACCCTCACACCAAACAACTTCCTCCTCCTGTTCAGATGGAACCTCCTGCGTTCCAGTTGGTGCCTGTTGCCCCTTGTCCTGTCACTGGGCACCACTGACAAGAGTCTGGCCCCATCCTCATGCCCCCTGCCCTTTAGATATTGATCAGATCCCCTCTGAGGCTTCTCTTCTCCAGCTCAATGGCCACAGGGCTCTCAGCCTTTCCTCATCCAGTCCCCTTCTCATCTTTGTAGCCTCTGCTGGACTGTCTCCAGTAGTTCCTTGTTTCTCTTGAACTGGGGAGCCCAGAACTGGACAAATACTCCAGATACCGCCTCACAAGGGAATGGTAGAAGGGGAGCAGAACCTCCCTTGACCTGGCCACCGTCTTCTTAATGCACCTGAGAGACCATTGTCCTTCTTGGCAATGAGGGCACGCTGCTGCCTCATCGTGAACTTGCTGTCCACAAGCCGTCCCAGGTCCTTCTCTGCAGAGCTGCTTTCCAGCAGGTCAGTCCCTCAACCTGTACCAGTGCAGGGGGTTATTCCTCCCTGGGTGCAGGACTCTGCCTTTGTTGGACTTCATGAGATTCATCTCCACTCAACTCTCTCGCCTGTCCAGGTCTCACTGAATGGCAGGGAATCTCTGGTGTATCAGCCACTCCTCCAGGTTTTGTATCATCAGGAAACTTGCTGCGGGTCCACTCTGTCCCTTCTTCCAGGTCATTGATGAATATGCTGTTGATCAGCCCATAGTTTCTAACCCCTCCTGCACAAACAGCTCATCTGCTGCCTCCCCTTGTGGACAAGCACTTTCCTGGGGGTTGGCCCTCCCTGATCAGCATCAGTGCAGGTCTAAAGCAAATAAAATGGCTCTTTCTCAAGAAGCTGATCTACACAGGAACTATGCCATCTAAAGCTTTGACAGCAGTTGTCCCAAAAAAGCTCCAAAACAAGCCCAGAAATGCTTTCCACAGCGCCAAATGTTACATCCGGCTCCAGCTGCCTCTACATTTCGGGGGGTGGGGGAGGAAATGTTTATATTTAGTTCTATTTCTCAAAAGTATTGGTGTTCAGCTCCCCATGGCTTGATCTCAACCGTTACCAGATCCAGCCAAGTCTGCCATGACCCTCACCACTTGATACTGGAAGGAGAAGGGAGTTGCGCATTTCTGCAAAACAGAAAACGCAGCAGCTTGTGTGGGGGACCTTATCTCTCCTACCTCATTTTTAGAATGATTTTGTGTCTTGGTTATTCAAATGGTAGGTGACTGGCTTTGCTTCTTGGAAACAGAAGAGTTTGTCAAAATAAGGATGTTTAATCTTGGAAGGTGGTTCTTGCCAACAGCAAAAAATAAAAGGTTTCTGTTAATTCTTCTATTGGGGGTTGGACTAGATGATCTTTAGAGGTCCCTTCCAACCCCAAACCTTCTATGATTCTATGATCCTCTTGCTGTCAGTGAAGGATTGCTTTCATTTATTTCAATAGAACTTCTAGATCTTACTGAGTACATACAAAAAAACCTGAACATCACATTAAACTTAAGACAACCATAACCTCTTCTGCAACCCTAGTGCATCTGTGACGCATTATGGATGGACAACGTGTTAACGTTGGCCTTTAGAAAGGCTCACAGCTCCTCTCTGCTCACCTTGGAGGTGACAAACAAAGCCAAGTCCCCGCAGCCTTTAAAGGCTCCTGTTGGATTTTGCTTTTCAGTAGGATTTTTACCTAGGCAAGTGTTAAGAACAGAGTATCTGCTCGGCTCAGTTTCCTCCTGCAGCTTAAAAAAAAAAAACAACCTAATTCCCAATATTATTTCAGTTCATTATCTTCTGTTTGCTTCCATTATGACTATTAGCTCACTGCCACTATAAATACACAATAACACGGATATGCCCAGAATCATTCCATCTTCCGGGCTCGTTTCCACAAGTTGCCTAACAACACTGCTTCTCCTTTAAACATCTTTATATTTGGGTACCTGACAAAGCTCCCCCTCATTTATCGAGCCGTGGCACATCCGTTCTGCTTTGCACACTTGAAACCGCGCTCATCATCTCAGCTTGTTCTCCTTCAGGCTTGAATGAGACGTACTACATTAATCACTCGATTGTTATTAACCCAGTTACATTGTATCTTTGCATAATGCTGCTCCATCTCTAAATCCATAGTCTAATCAGGTATTGTGGCATACATTTAATTATACTACTTGTGTACTTCATCATAATCCTCTTATTAAGCGATTGGGGGTTTATGGTTTAAGCCTTCTGAAATTTCAGCAAGACAAAGGATGGGAAGGTTGGATTGTGGGTCAGGATCAAGTGCCTAACAGATGAAGTTGCCCTGTTTTGCAAAAAACAGCAGCAACCACCAAAAAAACCCCTTATGTAGCATATTCCCATAGGACAGAAACCCACCACTCCCGCAGTCCCTTCTACATCCAGGTCAGAACAGGCAAAAGTCCCCATGGATTCCACCAAAAACAAACATTTGAACAGCAGCCCAACCAACACTGTCCATGGTCAAAGAGAAAGGCAAAAACTACACGTTTGCCTCTTTGATCTAGCCCTGAAAGAAAAGGGGCTGCGTGGCAGCAAGTCTGCACTGCTGATGGGAAAGCACATTGGGGTGTGGAGACAGAGGCAAACCCCCAGGAGGCAAAGCCACCAGCAAGAGCCCAGAGCAAAGCTGTGCAAACCAGCAGGCTGTGAACTGGAAAGAGACGGAACACAATGAAAGACCGTCCTTTGAAAGCAGAATAAATGTGGATTCATTCGTCAACACATGCACTGGCTGTTGTCCAGAGGGGACTTACCATCACTGTGGGACCAGAGGACAGGCCTCCAAGGATGCTGAAGAAGACAGGAGACACCAGCGTGAAGCTGCTTTCAGAAGTCCGTCCAAACACATGGAGACCAGGGCAGGCTCCCCAAACAGGGCAAACCCCAGCTCAGCCTCTGGTAAGACTGTGGATCTTCAAAGCTTCAGGTACCTGGAAACACATCTGTGAGAGGCTAGAAGGAAACTGGGATCACCTGACCATGTACAAACTGTGCCCAATGCTCATCAGCTGCTGGGACGAGAAGGCTGGATCCACGGGCCACAAAAAAACAAGGATGTCATTCACTTTCATTTCATCAGCACTTTCATTTCATCAGCACTTGGAGGAAAGGAGGTGAAGGAGGCATCTAACAGCTGCCTAAAAAGAGAAGATCATGGAGAAAACTCATCTAAAGGTGCTCAGAGCAGGCAGTGGCACTGCCAGCCAAATTCCACTGAGAACGGGGGAAAAAAATTGGTCAGATAAGCATGGGAGCAGAATTTCCCTTGCAACACCCTGTGAAATCCCCATGCTTGAAGGTGTCCATGGCTCAACGAGACAAGACCCTGGGCATCTGGTGACTCTGGCCACCTCCCTGTCTATGAACGCAGCCTCAGATAGGGGGCAAAGGAAAGAAATACAGGTTTATTTTGCTCAGGTAATAGAAAATCAGGTTTGTCTCTTCCAGGGCAGGTCACTTAATGTGAGCTGTTAAGATGTTGTTTGTGGATACAAGTGTTTGGGGCAAACTGAAAGTGAAATAACAAACCCCCAGTGAACTGTGAAGACAAACCACGCTCCTCACCAGCAAGCAATGCCCTCCAGAAAGTGGAATGCACAAGAACAAAAACAATATAAATTGCAGATAAATCCTAAAGGAACAGAAAAAGGTTCATCCACATATCAAAGCATCATCTTCCCACCACCAAAGTCTGGCCGTGAACGCCCCATGAACACAAATAGTCCCGTTTAACTCAGTGGACATCTCTGAATCTGAATTTTGATGTAATCATGCAAACTTTGAAGGCCATGTGCAACTCCCGTCCAATAAACACCTCTGTTGATCTGGGCGGTTATTCCTCAGCACAAAGTGATGCATCTGAAGGTGAGTTTTTAGGCTCGCAGTCTTAAAAAATGAATTATTTGAACCAAATAAACCTTTTCCTGTGTGTCTTTCTGTGGTATCCAAACATACTTGCAAAAAGGCCAAATTAAATTTGTAGCATGTTCGCTTGTTTAGAGAAGCGTAGCTGAAAATATGCGCAGCTGTTTGCAGGATTTTGGCGTATACAGAGAGCCATAATGTAATGATATATTTTTGGATTTCATTCCTCATACCACAGGGTAAAGCAAAAATACATTTAAACCATCATCTCATTTTTTAATTTTTTTTTCTTTTTTACCATAGACATCCTACAAAGATCATTTACAGAAGCAGACTATTTTGTTAGGATGTGCTTTAAATATTTTATTTTCCATTTTATTACCTGCAGGTCTAATCAGACTTTTCACAGCGTTAAGTCCGATAACAAAATAATTTAGCTACCAGACATCTTTAGTCCCACAAGATGATTTTAAGAACGTGCACAGTGAGTGACACATTAAAAATGTAGTTTACAGAAAAATTATCCTTACATCCTTTTTTGGTAAAACATGCCATTGCTGTGAAGACATTAAAAATATACTATACTTGGAAAAAGGCTTTGTAGTAGCTACATGGGCTTTCTTGGAATCATTAATGTATGTTAATAACCACTGCCACATTAACAGTATACAATGTAGAGACTGCTTAATTATTAACATGTTTACAACAATTTTGCAAATAATGAGCTAATTACTACAATTATGTATTTTTTTAATCCTCTGAAACGGCTCAGCTCCACTGTAAGCACGGAGGGAAGATGGGCTTTTGTTGGCAGCACGCTCTGCACCTTCAGTTGAGGTTGGGTGGTGGGAACCAAGTGACATCCAGACCCAGGGGCCACCAGCAAGGCCACTGTGATGGACAATGTTGGACACTGGGGTGGTTGATACAGCTAGTAGGGGCTTACCTAGATGCCCAGGACAGTGGGCAGCTCCATGGCATTTTCAGGAGCAGCTTTGTGTTTACATGAAATCCTGGCATAGAATCACAGAATGGTTTGGGTTGGAAGGGTCCTCAAAGATCATCTAGTTCCAGTCCCCTGCCATGGCAGGGACACCTCCCACTAGACCAGGTTGCTCAAGGCCCCATCCAACCTGGCCTTGAACACCTCCAGGGATGGAGCATCCACAGCTTCCCTGAGCAACCTGTACCAATGTCTCACCACCCTTATAGCAAAGAACTTCCTAATTTCTAATCTAAATCTATCTTCTTCCAGTTTGAAGCCATTACTCCTCGTCCTATTACTACAAGCCCTACTAATTTGTAGATACAATTAAAGCTTTTCTTTTCTTACCAAGGTTTTATATTATAGCATGGAATTTCTAAAGAGAATAGCACAGGGTCTCTGTAAGCAGAATGGGTGTAGTAGAATTTTATAAGCAGTGTATGTAGTACGGAATTTTACGTCACTGCTTAGCTTAGGGTTTCTCATCACCCAGACCCTCTTGACATTGGGTCAAATATTAATACTTGGTTTGCTTTATCAACATAAAAATCCTAGCCTAGTCTCAAAGAATGTACAAAAGAATATGAGTCCTTGGAGGAAGCAGATGATGGTGGAGGTGTCCCTGGCCACCGGTGGGTCATGGATCTCACTGTCCAGCAGCACTTCAGGTCCAGCTTCCCACTTAGGACTTGTAACTGGTTGATTTTCTAGACAGTGCTCTGTGTGCTGTTACCTTCCCTGTTCTGTGACAGGGTCATCACCACCACCGGGTTGGCCAAGTGCCTGAGACCTTGAAGGCTGTTAACAAGGAGAGTAGTCAGGCTGGTGCCCAGGAATCTCGAGGCTGACAGAGGGGAAGAAGAAATCTGTTTGGTTCATGTACTCGGTGCACAGGACCTTCAGGGCCTGATGATGAGAGGAAAGGCCACTAATATGTAACTGGATGACGCGGTTGGCATGCAAGCGTCCGTACCGCTTCCCAAAGAGGAAGGGGATCGAGGGCAAAGCGAGATACTTCCCACCAAGCTCATAAGCAATTACGGAGACCAACGAATATTCAACAAGTTTATTACCAAATATATTCGGATAAAACCGTATTTACTCTATGGAAATATTACGGTATCAAAGGATGCCACACCCACCCACTCACTCCCCCTTCCCTGGGGAGAATTAGAAACAACAGGGAGGATAAGGCAAAACAAGAATTCAATTAGATCAAAATATAAGTTATGTGTGAATGGTGCGGGTGGTGCGTGTGTGTACATGTCGGTTTCTACCCTTTTCCGGCGTGTGGCGATGGTGTGGCCGGGACGACGACACTCAGCCAGCAGACTCGGGCGGTTCTGATGATGGCGACTTGCCAATTTTTCGGTGCGATCGGAGTCTCTCTCTGATGGCAATGACGATGGAGGCTTTTTGCCGCTCATTTTTTGGCCGCAGCACGCAGCTCGCGACTTGGTGGCGGCGTGTGGCTTCTTCGGTGCAGCACTCCCAACTTGGAGCAGCGGGATTCTTCGGCACGGTGCCCCCGGCTTGGGGCAACGCCAGCGGCAGCTTCTTGCTGTGCTTTCTTTTGGTTTCAGCGCGGGGCTCCCAGCTTGCAGCGGTGCCGGGTTGGAGCGGCACGGATTCTTGGCGCGGGCTTTCTCCGTGCGGCTGTGGCACGGGCGGGCGCGGACTCCCTCCGCGCGGATTCTTAAAGTGGTGGGAGGCAGCAGCGTGGTGCAACCTCTCCAGCGGCAGTTTTCCCCCTCCTCCTCCAGCTTGGAACCTTTTGGTGTTTGGACTTGGCGCAGTGCCAGCGGTGGCACGGGG